>ML769549.1:0-27543 GCA_009733575.1 Gymnopus androsaceus JB14 | reverse complement strand
GTCCAGCTGCGCAAAGATGATCCAAGTGATCACCCCCATACTCCAGAGACCAGGAACAAGGTTCATATTCCATAGGTTTTGCATTGAACTGAGCAAGAAACATGACAGTATGTTGGGACAAGTGCAGAGTGCCAGGAGCAGTAGACACCCAACTAGAGCCTGATATACCTTTATAGATTGTTCATCAAGGACTGGCAGAGGTGAGATTGTAATGTCGCGTGGTTTCCGCAGGCAATTTGTTGTGAGTGCAATCAGCCAGATTATTTTTTTTTAACCCCAACTTCAAAAAGAATCCCCCTTTCTCCTCCCCTTTTTTTTTTTTTTTTTTTTTTTTTACATAGTGAAAGTCAACAGCTGTATAAAATACCTAGATGACAAAACCAGAAACAAAATAACTAATGAAGTGTAAGTAGAGTCACTAGGTATCAAAGAAAAGGAAATGTACCCTCAGATGTCGAATGTAGTGAAAGTCAATAGCTGAGTAAAAGTGTGGGAATGCAAAGTTTATAACTATGCAGTCACATGAGAAATAAGACTATACCAAAATAAGGAATGCAAATAAAGGCTGCCAAACTACATATCCAACACACCCCAGCAGACAAGAGAGGTAGAGTCCAAGACAAAAAGAATTAATGAGAAACCAAACCCAATGAAACAGAATGTTTGTAATGTAAATCAGAGGGAAGGGATTTAGTAAAAATATCGGTAATCATATCAAGAGTTGGACACCAACTAGTAACAAAAGAGCCACCATTAATCTCAGTACAGATGAAATGGTAACGTATATCAATATGTTTAGAACGGGATGAGACAGAATCAGAATTAGCAAGAACAAGATGGCTTTGATTATTGGAAAGAAGTGGAAATGGATGAGCAACAGGTAGTTCAATCAAGGCAAGAAAAACATGAACCCACAAAGCCTCCTTCAACACATTCATCAATCCCATATATTCAGACTCAGTCAATGAGAGAGCCACAGACTTCTGCTTTGTCACAGACCATGAGACTAGACCACCAAAAACAAAGATTGTGAAACCCAAAACTGACTTCCAGGCCACCATATTTGAACCCCAATCTGAATCCAATAACGCAAGCATGTCCAGCTGCAGGCAAAGATGATCCAAGTGATCACCCCCATACTCCAGAGACCAGGAACAAGTGCTGCAGATATGTAGTCCTTGCTGAAGTGAGTTCATATTCCATAGATTTTGCATTGAACTGAGCGAGAAACATGACAGTATGTTGGGACAAGTGCAGAGTGCCAGGAGCAGTAGACACCCAACTAGAGCCTGATATACCTTTATAGATTGTTCATCAAGGACTGGCAGAGGTGAGATTGTAATATTGCGTGTTCCGCAGGCAATTTGTTGTGAGTGCAATCAGCCAGATTATACAACTCAAGTAGTTCCTCAAGTGTAAAGCTCCTGCGGAGAGCCAGAGTCTGTGTTTCCCCCTGTCCCTGAGAGATGCAGATGCTAATAAAGCACAGTAGCCTCACCTTGGTCAATGACCATAAAATGTTGGTTAATCATGCAAATGAACCAAGGCATTAGAGAGAATGAGAATTAGTTGAAACCAGTCCATCATCAACATGTGTCATGGACTGGTATGACATGGTAAGCTTTTCACCATTCGGAGGCATGGTGACAGTTGAGTCTGGCAGTGAATCAAATCTGCCAACAAAGACCATGGCGTCATTCCCAGTGTTGTCATTGACTCCAACTGACCTGGGTCAGATTGTGGGTCCAATCAAATTTGCTGTCAGGTCAAACTAAAATGATCTGACTTTGCATGCTTTTGGCCTGGTTGGCCTGGTGATGAAAATTTTGGGATGTTTTCGGAATGTTTCGGAATTTTTTGGAAGCTGGTGGCTGTTATCCCATGACTCTTTAAGCGCTTATGAGTTATGAAGCACTCAAACATTGACCCCTGGCTGACCACTGGGTTAGGTTGCCAATCAGACCCAGCCAGTCAGATCAGTGGCCTGACTTCTGACCCTGGCTTTGCCAACACTGGTCATTCCTACAATGTGTAAAGCCTAAAGACTCCAGTGCTGATCAGAGACAAGCATACCATGCTGCAGGCAACTGGTGAAGACCATAGAGTGCACAAAAAAAGCAGTAGACACCATTAAGATCAGTCTTGAGATAGCCAGGAATCTGTTAAACATAAACTTCCTCCTTCAACTCTGCATCCAAGAATGCCTGCTTCACATCAAACAAAAACAATTCCCAATCCGCAAATGCAGTCCATGCAAGAATCATTCAAATGGAGACAATTCAAGCCACCAGAGCGTAGACCTTACCATAGTCATTAGGACACTGAGTAAAACCCTGAACCACCAAGTGAGCCTTAACAGAGATAGAAAACAGTGAGCTCCAGATGTAGATTTGGGATCTATGGACAGAGCCTCGCAGTTAATGCAGATGACAGTGAGCCTTTGAACAGAGCTTGGAAGGCACAACTGGTTGGAACAGACAAAACAGAGAGACAGAGACAGAGACAGAAGCAAAACAGGATCAATTTGGTAACAACAGTAACAATGGTAATAACAGACTAGGGTACATGGACTCAGGTGTCTACTTCAGTGTTCTACCATAAGGCCTTAAATAAGAATTCCAAAATCTTTAGGGCTTAAGACCATTTAAGGCCTTAATTAAGCCTTAGGTTGATTTTTTCATTTTTTCGCTCGCTAAAGGGAAATAATGAATGTTTTACACTATATAAAGCACTTTTACATTATCCCTGATATACCTCATCATCATCAATCTCAATCGCGCCATCATCAGGTATAGCATCCTCGTCAGCATTAGCCAGAGCCTCCATAAGTTCCGCCTCTTCATCAATTACCCTTCTGGATCTTCGGGCTCGCTTCTGTAGATCACCGAAAAGCTCCGCAAGAGTAAATTTCAGAGGTTTAGATGATCGAGGGATTGGAACACCTGCAGCTGGAATAGCAGGGAAATCATCCTCCTCATCCTCCTCCTCTTCACACTCAGCTTGACGGGCATCAAATATCCATTTCGCCATCTCGGTCCTCCATCCTTCCTCTGTAGAAATGAGCCGCCTGCCACGTTCGGTTTCATCTTCATCATCCATGTCTCCCAACAAATCAGCGTATCGAGGAACAGCAAGCAGTTTCTCTTGAGCACTAGCCTTGTGATTCTTGCGTCCTTCTCGCTCTTTTTTCAAGCCGAGTTGTAAGTTTTCGGACTGAATATCAGTTGCAACCTGATGTGCGATCAGAAAAATAAATGGAACAGGTGAATAAAACTTACGCTCGCAATTTTCTTCAGTTTTTCATTCTTCATGCGAGCCCGATGAGGAGTTTGGATTAACTTCAGGAGAGAAAACAGCCGTTCGCAACCTGCTTGGTTCACGACAATCTCAAGTATGAGAATCGCAAACTCTGCTAGCTCCTTGAGGTCAGCCGACCCTTTCCACGTCTTCCACCATGCGATTGGATCACGACCCTGCTCCAGAAATCAGAATACAATTTATATATCACGCAAACATAGATACTTACCATCACTTCCTCAAATGCACAGTTACCTTCTTCATCGCAGTCTCTGAATGGACCCGTACTAGCAAGGTACTGCAGAAGAGCAACTGAAACTTGTCGTTCTTTCTCTCTCCGTTCATCCGGGGTGTCGGTATTATCAGGGCGGTTTTTTATGCGACGATACAACTGTCAAGATCAAATGTCAGATATCAGAATCATATGGAAAGTCGTCGGAATACATACCGATACAATTATGTTGTTAATTTTGAAATGGGTGAGGTTGGCACGTGGACCGAAAGCAGAAAGACCTTCGAAATTATTCAAGACAAGCGCAGTGATAAAAAGTGCTTGGTCGCAGTCCTTCCAGCGTTTTTCAATACGTTGAACCATTTCCCCGGATAGTTCTAGTTCGGGATGCCCTACAAAGTGCAGATAGATGCCTGCAATAGTCAACAGTACTTGATCCGCTCGCGCGGAGTCTTTCTGGCTGATATTTGTACCAAAACAAATTGGCTCAATATCTCCCACCACGGTCTCGAGCCCTGACCAGAAAGAAAAGCGACATTCTCTCCCATCAGCAATAAGGTCGCAAGCCCGAATAGCCTCCGCTTCAAGTCGATCCTTCTCGCTGTACTTTGCTGCGCCAACCTGGGCTGCAATGATTGCACCCCGACTCTGCAAGACTGCAAGCTGAAGAGCTTCCTTGACATCAAGGAGACGCATGAATGCAACACAGTGTGTAGTCCAGCGTGTGATATTCGCAACAAGGTATGAAAGGATAACAGATTTACCAGTACGATCTTTGCTAACACTTGCTTGGGCCTTGTCGAAGATTTTACGGACCTTTCCATGATTATTCAGCCAGCGATGAGGAATGTTGCCTCTTCAGCTACCTTGGCACCGAACGTGTACACTTTGAAGTAGTCACCGAGTTGAAGCTGGAACTGCAGATACGTTGGTAAGAAATTGATATAGGAGTTAGAGCGGATCGTACCTGGTGGGACCAACATGATGGAGCGAGCAAGTGAGGCCGTTTTTTCACGAGGAGAATACGGCCCTTTTTGCTACCACCATCAGCATCGGTCAGGAAATAGATGACGGTACAGTCATATTCCATCTCAATGCGATCAATTGTTTCCTCGAATTGCTGACATTGGGCAGGGCCATCCTTGTTGTCTGCCGTTCCATCCATGATATCAATTGGATAGGTCTTGGGACCATCAGAAATTGTATACTGATGTAAGTTGAATTTCTCGCTTACTTTGAAATCGACATTGGTACATAAACCATTCAAAGAGTCCTTTTTCCTCGATTTCCATCCATCTTGACTATTTTGAAGGCTTCAGTATAGGGAAGAATAAGGTAAAGTATTGAATTGACTCACACAAGCCCAAGTTCTCTGATTTTCATCACTCTTTTCAGCTTGTCATTTGCCTTCTCTGCAGCATCGTTCAAGAGACGTCCACCAACTACCCTCGCCGTCAGTATTACAGCTGGAGATTCCTTGCGAAGCATTGCAAACAGCTTCAACATTTCCGGATTCTCGAAAAGAGTCTCTGGCGAGTTTGTTGCTACAATTGCACGGAGTGCCTGGGCTTGTACCGCGCATTTCTCGTCATCTCCGAAAGGCATATTGAGCGCATTGTAAGTCTTGAGCAATTGTTTTTTCGCTTTTTTTGGAGGCGGCTGGGTGCTAGTGCTGGCTGAAGGTTCGTTGGACTGGGAGTTCATTTCGGCAAGTTTTCATTTTGTCTGTGTTGTCCGAGGAGCTTTTTTCGATGCGGTATCGCGCTCTGCATGGCGTTGGGCTCTAGCCTCCGATTTAGCTTCTTCAGAAGCATGTTCGCACTCTTTATTTGCTTTCGATCCGATTAAATGGGCAATAAATGCATGTTTGTCGCCTCGAACACTTGGTACAGCCTGACAAGCTAAGGAAAAAAGATGATTATAGTATCAGTAAGTCATTGGATTGATGCCAGTTGTACGCACCATCGTCAAACCACTTTTGTTCCTCATTGAAACGCGTCGCTTCATCAGCATCCCGAACTCTTTCCTCGTAATCTTCTCTCAAAGATTCCTTGGCATTATTAAGACAACCGAGGCAGTAGGTTGCATAGTGAGCTGAATTTTGCTTTTCTCCTTTATGGAAATACTTCCAGAGAACGTTAGCCTTCGTAGACATTGAGTTAAAGGTAAAAACCAAAAGTTTATTCTTACATACGTACATATTTCCTATATACGTACATATTTCGCTTTGGCTCTCGGGACACAGCCACTTAAGCCCTTTCGGAAGGGTTAAGGCCTTAATGGATCCGAGGGAAATCCTAAAGCCTTATGTTAAGGCCTTAACATAAGGCCTATGTACTTAAGGCTTAGGCCTTTAGTAGAACACTGGTCTACTTATACACTTTAGGTGGCTGTGTAAGTTGTCAGGAGGGCCTGATGGATGGTTATCAAGTGCAGGGAGGCACCTGGAAGGCAGGACAACTGGTAATCACATATAGAAAGTGCCCGGCAGGCAGGATAAATGGTAAATAAGCATGGGAAGTGCCCACATTTTAGGTAATGAGTATGGGATGTATCTGCAGATGGTTACAGAGCATGGGAAACATCAGTGGGTGCTTAATGAGCACAGGGAGTGTCAGGTTTTGACTTTTCATTCTTTACACATGATGCCCAAATGGGGAATTGGCTTACATCAGCTTCAAACTACCTGGATTGTTTGTTTGTTGTTCTTCACCAGTTTTTCACTCACATTCCCCTCACGCTACCATTCCTCTTCTCCATTGCTCACCTTTCATAGGCACAGAGCCTTCAGTCACTAATTTTGTAACAACATCATGTCGCTGCTTGCTTTCAACACATGCACCACGCCTGGCTCACTTGGTGAAGCATGAGAAGACTTAAATCTGGATAATGCAGATGGGCAGTTATGTTCTCAAACTTGTACCTCACACTGATAAAATCCTCTCATTTTAATGTCCCTCATACTGTATCACCTCTGCTGTACCCCATCTCATTGCCATCTCATAGCCAGTTGATGTATCTAATCTAGTACTACTTAGTGCTCTGTACTTAGTTTACTGAATACATCCCTCATTTCCCTTTCCCTGAACCCTCTACTGAGCTTGTGTAACTATAACTTGCCTTAATTGCAACTTCTGAAAGTTATGATTGATGGAGTTGGACTTTGTTGAATGCTCTGGGCCACCGGGGAACATCCGAAGCTCTTTGGTGACTGACACCATCAATCTTCTCTTTTTGGAATGATCAAATCAGATGCAAAGGGCAAAAAGTATGCAAGTGAGAGTATCTGGAAATGAGCCAAGGCCTGACACATTGCAAGATCTACTTTCAGGCTCTGATATTTCTTTGCCTCAATCTGTTGTAGAAGAAGAGCTTGAGCAACATGGATATTAGTTGCTGAGTTGTGGAGTAGCTGCTTACAGCTATGTTGAATCTTGGATAGATCCATTTGTCCCAGTTGGACCAACAACACATCTCAAGAGTATTGAGAATGTGCTTTGTATGTTCTTTTGAGTTACCATTTCATAGCTTTGCAGTGTTCATCTGTATATCCATATTCTAGTCAGATACACTCTATGATGACTGATTAATTCTCATTCTAGCCTAAATCAAGCTGGGTTTGTCCTTGCACTATATGAGTACTACCAGAGCCTGAGAGTGTCTTGCTTGGATTTTTTGTTAACTACTCTGACTACAATTTGTTTGCACCCACTGTAAGTGAATTTTTATCAAGGTGTTTATTAGTTACTAAATAAACTGCCCTTAGAATAAACATCCAATATTCAAATTTGTTAGCCAGAATTTGACTGCAGCAATTTTGCAACTAGCCCCTTGTTGCCCACATCACCTTCACCAATTTTGGAACTGCCCCCATATGCTCCATCAATGCCTCCAGTACCTCTGCTGCCTATCTCTACTTCGTTATTGAGCCTGACTGCTCCCACTCCCATGCTGGTCAATCTTACTTCATCACTGCCCTCTCATCCTGCTGAGATCATTGACTTACAACTTAAACTCCTTCACCCATGGTAAAGAAAGAGAAAGTATCAACAAAGAAAGCAAAACAGGAGATGACAGTGAAGACAAAAGTGATAGATGTAGATCTTAATATTACAAATATTCCTCATGCCTTTGCTATCAAGAAAGAAGGGAAGAACAAGATCATTGATCCTGATATTGTGGAAATAAAACCTTTTACCAATTCATTGAATAAGCAGCACTCAGTTTTTCCATCTCACAATCATCATGATGTCATTCTGTTGCTTCATGCTCCAATGTTAACATCATCCCTTCCATTCACGTTGGATCAACATTTGACTCTCTTGATACTGCTATTCTTGCTATTTTTGATTACCAGAAACAGCTCAGACACTGCTGGCATAGGGGGCAATCCAAGAAGAGTGATAATGGTGAAATCCATAAACTCATTCTGTGATGTAATTGTTATTACCATGCTAAATCTGCTCATTGTCTCAACATTGATCCAGCAGATCATCATGTTGGAAAGTCAGGACACACCGACTGTGAAGCACCTGTCAATCTCAACTGCATTCCTGGAACAACTATGTGGCAGGTTACAACTATTGCCTGGGAGCACAACTATACACCAGAGATTCCTCCTGGAGGAACAGCCTGGCAGCTCCTTCATTTCCTACTGCAGCTCATCATGAGATTGTTGCAAATCTTCCTGATACTCTAAATTGCAGTCAGGTACAGGCTATCCTATGAGATTGTGTTCCCAGACATATTCTAGGGTCATGACAGATCTCAAATATCATGAACACCGTGAAATGTGAAGCATGGGAGGTGGTTTCTGCACTTGGTGGTGATATTGCAAGTATCATACAAAAGCTCCAAGATTTACACAAGGAGGATCCTTTGTGGCAGTATAAACTTTGCTTCAATGACAATTTTACAGTCATTGGCCTGTGTTGGCAGTCCACCAGAGCAGCTGCAGCTTGCTCAATGTTTCCATGACATCCTTATCAATGATAACAGTTATAATTGCAATGTATATGGGTATCCACTCAATATTGGCATTGGGATTGACAACTTTGGTGCATCCCATAATCTCTGGTATGCCTTCCAGGCAACTGAGGATGCTATGTCACACAATTGGGTCCTTAGATGCCATCTAGAGACTGCTGAGATGCTGCCTGACACATTTATCTCCAATCAACATCTATCTCTTATATCCAGCTCATTAGGAACAATGCCTCTCACTTTGCATTTATTTCATCAGGAAAAGCTTAATATGCAAAGTTATCATAACTTTGCATAAAATTGTCAAAATAGAATACTTCAGGCAAATTGTTGCAAAATAGTAGAAATTATGCAATTTAATGCATTTATCAACCGTTTTGTGCAAAGTTTTGTGTATTTGCCAAGCCATGAGACTTCCTTTCTGTTGAAGCCAAGCTGAAGCTCAATACTATGCAAAGAGCTTATTTCCAAGTTATTCCCTTACTGTCATGAGATCTGGGTCACAATGAGCTAGTTGGCAAAATTTGCATAATAATTGCATTATTATGCATGATTATGCCTCCTTAGCAAAGTTCCAAGAGACTACTATCAGATCCAGCTTCAAGTTAAGAGTGTAGGCACCCAGTCAAGTCAGGGACACAGCAAGTTAATAGCAAGAACACCAATGCAATGCCGAGCAAGCAATCAGAGTGTTGTCATGTCAAAGTTGTGGCTAGAAGCCAGAGCCTGCCTTAAATTAATGTCATTGTGTCACATTGCCATATGATTTCTTTGTCAATCATTCTTTCTTTTCTCAACCACCATCTCAAGATCTCCTCCTCTTTGCTCTGGCCCCTCAATCAATCCCAGTCAATAACAATGCTTTATTATTGTCCTCATTCTTGCATTATCTCAAATGCTTGTTGAGTCTAACTGGGATAACTATCTTTAATAGTGAATAGCTAGCAGTCAATGTTGGATGAGATGGCTGAAACTGCTCAACTACTGTACAGTTTCAAATTTAAGTTCAGTAATGCATCACGCATGGCACTGAGCTGGGGCATTTTTGATCTTCGTACCCACTAGATTTGGTACACAAGCAAAGCTCTATCTTAACTCAAGTAACATGTGCAGGACCAAAATCATTGTTTCTAGCATGAATTCTGGCTTAGAGGCATTCAGCCATAGTCCAGCAGATGATAGCTTTGCACCATTGCCTGATTAGACAGGTGCAAATACCAAATATCTGAATGAATGGTTCCTCTTATACAAAGTTCAATTACTATTACAATAACACTCCATCAGCAGGGTAAAACTAACCTGTCTCATGACAGTGATGAGCTCACCATGAATAGGGAGGAGCAAGCTGTAGACAGTGGACAAAGGTACTGGGACAGTGAGCAGCAGGATGTAAGCAGTAACAAGCATAGGAGGGACAGTGGTGAGCTCAATATGGACAGTGAGCAGCAAAGTATGGGCAGTGAAAAGTATAAGAGGGGTAATAAACAATACAGTAGGGGTTAAGGCTACCAGCCAGTGAGCTCAGAGAGTAGACAGTGAGCTCAGGGAATAGACAGTGAGCTCAAGGTACCTAGACAGTAACAAGAAGGAAGTACCTGGGTTCTCAGGGTGTAATATGGATAGGAAAGCCTGCTTTCGGAAGTAGTCATCTGCATCCATTTTCTGCCTATCACGACTTGCTAATGGACTGTTGGAATAGGTGTTTGCAATCTGTTCACCAAGCTCCACTGATCCTTCGAATTGACATTGAGCAGTGTAGTCAAGTGCAGGGGCAACATCAGCAAAACGCATCACAGGTTTCCAAGTAGATTGATCTTTCAGGTTCATACAATGGGATAGAGACTGTAATTGAACAAGATTCCTGTGTAACACCTCTAACCGTCGTTCCATCACTACCTTCACCAAATGATGGTGCATTCTTGATCTTGTGCCCGAGCTGCATCAAACCATAGATCCCCCTTCCCTGACACAATAACCATCAGTACACATGCTCATGACATGTTTGATGCATATCCCAAATGCTGCAGCACATCAGCAAAACCTGGGAGATGGTCATAGGAGCCATAGCAAGCCATAGCGGGTCATAGCAGCCATAGTCCTGCACAGAACTATGAGCTGCTATGGGTTCCTATGGCTTGCTATGAGTTTCTCCAGGATCACAAAGCTGTCAACCGATTTCGGCATCAGTGTCGCTGCTTGACAGCTGTCAGTTTCTCCCGCCAACACTATATAATGCATCGTCGTAACTGGGACTTCGACGAGCTCTGTTTCTTTCCCCCCAAATCAGTCCTGAGCCACTTTGGTTTGGACTATGGTATGTAGTTGCATTCAAGCAATGTCTCGTCACCACCTAATGATATAGTATACTAGTTTTATTACAGATATGTAGTTATATTAGTAGTTCTACTAGTTTCGCTATGACTACAGCAATATAATATGATTTTATGATTATTTTCATCCATTTTTGGTCTCGCGAAGTGCAACGAAGCAATTCAAAAGATTAATATATTTTTATTGAATAGAGCCATTCCACGATCAAATGCCTCGAAACCGGTGCAATCCATAGCAACCCATAGCAGTCCATAGCAATCCATAGTTCTGGACAGATGGGTACCTTGCTATGGCTGCTATGGCTGCTATGAGTGCTGCACAGAACTGTCCAGTTCTGTGCAGCACACCCAGGTTTTGCTGATGCACACAATTTGACAGCAGATCGTGGTTACAACACCCAGCCCTTTTCAGGTTATGAAAGAGTTTACGAGCAGAGGCTTTGTATATGCCTTTTTCAGTAGGATCCCAGACCAAAAGTTTCTTTAACTCCATGCAACTAGTAGCAAGGGAGCTCTTTGAGCGCTCAACCTGCTTTTCAAGAGCATAGATTGTTTTACAAAGCAACAAAATTTTTTTGCCAAGAGTAGAGACTGTAGCGGAAGACAAGGAAAGTTTTTCTTTGAGTTTGATGACTTCAAGACAGAGCTTCGAGTTTTTGGGTTCAAGTACGGAAATGACGTGTGAGTTTTCTTCAAGAGTGACCTGTAATCCCTCAATTTCCTTCAGATACTTCTTCTTTTTGTCTCTAGCTTTCCTTTGCAATGCTTTCTTCTCCCTCTTTGAATCAATTCCAAGACTATGCAATTCCTTCAAAGATTTACTGCAACTTGAGCGATGCCGGGCTACACTGGATATGAGATTTGAGTTCTGGGCTTTAAGAGTGTCGATGGTGGCTAGGAGAGTGATTTTTTCGAAGGAAAGTGATGAGATCTTGGATTCCTGAACCTCTGCATCCTCTGCTGCCTTCGAAACCTTTTTCTTCAAGCCATCTATCTCCTGGACCTTTCCTTCAAGCTCAGACTTCAAAGATGCGATGGTAGCCTTGTTCCTGGTATTAGAATGTGTGGAAGTCGAGGTATTAGTACTTTCAGAAAAGATTAGAGGGACAGTATTTTTGTCAGGTTGATCTTTGGCATTAGAGGCATGTAAAGCCTTTAGTTGAGCGATTTTGGCGGGAGATTTTTGTCCAGGCATGGTATAAGGTCCAAGAAAGGGTATAAGAATAAGAAAGAGGCTAGGATGCAGTCCAACGACGCAAATTGACGCGTCGTAGTTAGAAGCCTAAGCATGAGAATAAGTGCATACAGTGATTTTGGCCTGCAGAATCTGTGCGGTCTTAGTTCAAAGCTACATCATATTTACTACAGAATTAAATCAGCCAAAGGATAATGAATTGCTTCTAATTTCTGTATTTCAAGTCCTTTTTCTAAAAAAATTATTACTTATAACGCTACAGGTAGTTTTGGTATGAGTTTGCTACACAACTTGCCTCATATTACTTTGATTAAAATTTCAACTTGAAATATAGAATCAGATTGATTTATCATGATTTAACGGATACTTTCTACAACATTTTTACAACGGGTTATGGAGATTAAGTCTAGTACGAGCGAGAGCTACAGTGGGAACATGGCTTTGGCTGGGAACAAACAAAGCCAGAGCTGCCGTGCCGACCCCCATTATTTCGAGTGGAATAAAGAGAACGTGGGAGTTCGTGATCGCGATACGCGTGGGAGTAACCTGTTGCCTTTCGCGCTTGTTTACAGCTAATTAGGTATTTGTAGCATACTTTTCGAAAAACGCTCATTAATGATTGTATTTACAACCAAACAGAACAACGTCATCTCGCAGGCAGAGAAACTGTGCGGCAGTGTGCCGCAGTGGAGCTTTGAAATAAAATCCTGTTTGGTTGTAAACAAGATCACTAACGAGCGTTTTACGAAAAATATGCTACAAATACCTAATTAGCTGTAAAAGTCTTTCTCTCCGCCACTTCCATCTCTTCGCGCCTTGTTTCCTCCGTTACTCCTTCTCTAATATACCATCTTCATTCCCAATCACTTCACTCGCGATAACCGCAACGGTTGAAAAGCTGGAACCAGTCAAAGACTTTCGGTTGTTTCAACAGATAGTATCGGTAAGTTCTGCCTCAAATTCTGAAACGTCTTGATGATTTACATCCCCCTAACCTAGTTTCGCGCTCGCGAATACTGGTGGGGTCTTGAACCCGGTGATATTGACATTGATTCTCACCTCAACCACGTCTCAGGTAGACCCACCTTTCTCGGTTCTAGAATATGCTCTCACAATATCCCACAGTACGCGGTGATATTGAATGCCTTCTAGCTAGGAACGCGTTGACTCTAGCTCCTACAAAGGAAATCATTGATGCGATGCAGGAGCTCACTCTGTATAATCGAAAACACTTTGTTTCTGAAAGACGGCGGTGCTTCGATGTGTGTCTAATCAATTCGCGTGGTCTTCTGTCAAATCCTCATCCGTGTATTATAGGTTCTTCCTGACCAACCCTATCATATGGCTTGTTCCTGGATCACAAATGAAGAAACCGATTCCTCTCTTTGCCTTCGACTCCAGCTCCAGTACTTTTCAGCGATTCGACCATCCGTATGATATCCTTCCTCTATTCACCCTAGGCTGCTATCCTTTCCACTCTGTAATGCACAACGACTTTGCCTTATCTCGTTCACGCCCCATTCACGAAACTTCTCTTGGAATTTTCAACTTATCCCTTGACTGGGGATCCGATTATCCTCATGTTGGCAGCTTCATTAACTCTCCTCGCGTCGCTGCAATAATCGCTGCTTAATCGGGCAGCCAAGCATATTGCCTCATGGCGCGAGACTCTGGAACCAGCAGCGCCAGTCCTCGTTTCGGACTTGAACGATGGCTCAATTCAGGTTCGCAGTCTAGGACGTCCGTGAACATAGACTAGATGTAGATTAATTTTTTGGTGGAGCATTGGAATGGGCCGGTCGAGTTGGATGATATATTTCCCCTCCCTTTGCTATCGTGCTAGGTACCACTCATAAAACTGTTTCAGGATATCCAAACTCCATTGGTACGGCTCATTTCCAAAAGCAGCGGAACGCCAGTCAACTCCTACAGCGTATCGGGCGAGATGACATTCTGCGCATTCACTAAAGCGTGCGATAGCTAGGATTTCGTTCTGGAAATCAACGGCGCGAAGAAACTTCGGAGAGGATTAAGAATAGGGTAATAGTAGTAATGTGATGATTGAAGTACCATATTGTTACTATAGTAATAGAAACAACTGTGCGCATGAATACAGAGTAGTTTGAAAGCAATTCAATGAACAAGGAAACATAACAAGAGTACCTGGCATGAGCGACATCAGTAATAAAACAATATGTGATAAGAGCAAAGAACACGCACTAGTCGAATGATGGGAAATATTCCACTTGCATGTCAACAGCCCATTTCGGGGGCCCTTCTAATCCAACCAACTCCTTAAGCTTCGCAGTGCCTTCCTGCGCCAGTAAGCTATTTCGGTGCCCGGCCTTATCATAGTTGGTCGAAACAGCGATCACTGGGCGTAGATCTTTCTGCCGAGGACCCGTCCAAGCTAGTGGGATACTCAGAGAAGGCAGGCCACACGCTTCCCTCAGAAAAGGAACAATGCGGACACAAGTTCGAACAGGGTCTGGTTCTGGTTCTGTATGAGCGCCAGGGAAAACCGGCACAATGTAGCGAACTGCACTAGGAAAATGCTTTGTGGCGCAGTTGTAGACTTGCTCCCAGGTTGTGGCCCAGCCGAAGTGAATTAGAAACCCTTTCTTATTAGGGTTGCGCGGGCGTCGAGTGTATAGAAGATGCTTTGGGAGGGTCTCAGTGGGAAAGTGGCTAAGAAAAGGCTTGTATTCCTATTGGATTGTATCAGTACGAATGCTTCAAACATTACTAACACTGCGCTCACCCTCCACTGCATGAGATACCTTTGCTGAATATCTGGATCGGATGCATTGAACTGGGCTATTTCGCGTGGGCTCAGGTAAAGCTCTGGATATGTGTCTTCAGTGATCGTTAGCGCCATTATTGTCGGTGGCAGGCTAATTAATGACACGTGTTCCTGTCTGGCTACACTTAAGATAAGGCTAGTTCGAAGTGAAATACTATTTGCGCAGAGGTTGGGCTGGGCTTTAGCCCCGCGCGGGCGGGTAACTGAGGGAGGGCACACGCGGAGACTAAAACTGGAGCGTACAGCTGGTGAATAAAGGCGAGGGTGGGTGGGTAAGCGAGAAAAAGGCTGATAATTCGACAGCGGTGGGAGTCGAAAGCAACAAGCTGGGCGATCGATCAGCGCCACCAACGCAAGCACGGCCCGAAGGCCCAGCCTCGATAGATTACACGCCGGCACTACTGTACTCTTCCGACCAACTGTTCACAGATTTCGGAAAAATACAAAATAAAAAATACCAAAAAAATCCGAAAATTCGAGAAAAAATTAAATCCGATGTCCAATTATTTGGACGTGACGCGTGACTGAACAGTTGGTCGGAAGAGTACAGTACTATGGACTTATGCCTTTTCTATCCTTCTTCTCTCCCTTTTCTCTACTTACTTCTTACTTTTCAGCCGCTATATATCTGATTTCCGATTCTTAACCTTCGACACTTGCGTTCCGCCTACTTACTAACCACGATACATACAAAGTTGCGATGTCCCGATTCATTTACAGTACCATCACATGAAGTCACAATATTCCCGATCTCTTACTTACGATAATTTGGCGATACTTTGTATTCTGTACTTAGATCCCCGACTCTTGGTCCCGTCATGGTGACCTGCGGCCGTAAAAATGAATCTCTCTCTCTCTCTCGAAAGCAACAAGCTAATAGGCGCTGACCAAGCGCCAGTTGACTCACACCGCCCGCTGGCCCTTTGATAAGCCGCCTCTGGCGGGACCGTTCTTCCTATCTCTACTTTTTGTTGCACCACCCCTGATGTCGTCTTTCAAGCTACAAGGTCCTATTCACTTTCCTTTCCAAAAGAAAACTTTCTTCTTCAGCACTCACACCTTAAGGCACCTTTGTAAATAAGTACATATGACTCGGAGCCAGAGCTTACAAGGTCCTATTCAGTTTTCAAAGAAAACATTCCGTCTTCAGCCCTCACACTCACACGTTTGAGGCACCCTTGTACTGTATGTATGAAGCTTCTGTCTCCACGACTTACAAGGTTCTATAACATTCACTTTTCAAAAGGGACATTTTTTCTTGGCGCGTGTCACCACTCACTCGCCACTTGCTTATCACTAATGAAAAGATTACACGGTACCCGGAAGGAAGGAAAGATGACAAAAAAAAGTATAAAACCCATGACCAATGCATTGACAAGTATAGCTATACCAGTTCTCCAGATGAATATCGGTCCCTACTCGGTACATCAGGTGCGTTCACTCCACTGGCGTTTCTCCAAGGTCTAGTCAATGATATCCCTAACATTGCAGGTTGCCTCTACAACTATTACACGAAAAAAGAAGATATTTATGCGAGAACTAGTCTCGCTATGTGATCGAGCATCACAGCGGTCCCAGAGAGAAAGCGACTTATATCCACTATGGGATACTATTTGTAACGCGTTCGCAAACCGTGCAGATGACAATCAAGCCGAGCCTGAGGTCACAGTGTCCGTGGCCTCGCAATTCACTCTTGACCGACCTTTCTTGAGTGCCAGAGGCAAAATTTCATATCATTACAAAATCCCTGATACCCTTGTATTCAAATCTGACGACACGCGCCAACCAAAGGTTGTCTTTTGGGTAGAGGCAAAACGGCTTCCTCGAGTTGCATGGTTTACAGCAGAGGGAAGGCTATCAGCGCTTCAAATTATTGAGGAAACCATTGCTCAGCAGGTGAATACGCAGGCACAATATGTCTGGTCTTACTTCAACTTGCCTGGCAATGCCACTGTGCATTCATTCGTTGTCTGTGGCCCGTACTTCACCTTCTTGAAGTACACTGGAGATAACTTGTCTCCTGACTTCTTCGAGAAAGCTCATGCTCGAAAAGAAGCAGCTGTCACACGCTCGCAGACTGCTGCAGAAGCTGGAGGAAACCAGGACGGACAGTGTATGAACAACCAGGCTGGTAATGATGATGAAGATAACGATGAAGAGGAAGAAAGTAGTGATAGTAATGATGAAGATGCAGATGATCAGGATGAGGATGAATATGAAGAGGATACCACACAGGATCCCGGAAGTGATCCTCTTTATCCTTTTGGCACAGTACCACATTGCATTTTTGAAGTATCAGAGGTGCAGTTTGCTGAAGGGACCTTCGAGTTGGATATCCATGCCCCTATTGATAAATATGCCCTGAACTCAATACTTCTAGGTGCTTTCCAGAAAATCCTCGCAGTCCATACTGACATCAGAGATATAATGCAAAATATTGACTGGTTCGACTGCAATTATGAATAAAGCAAAGGTTGGTTTCTTGCCCTTGGAAAGTCAATGTCTAACCAACTTCTTTCAGGTAGTGCAGGTACATAAACTCTCTTGAAGTCTCATACAGAAGGCTTTCAATTGCATGTAAAATAATCCTGCGGTCATTCAGAGCCAACTTGATTCCCAGTCAAAAGTCCGTGCCCTGGGATCGGGTGAGAGTGACTGAAAATCATTTAAACAACGTCACTCAATGTCAAACAATCTCAAGCGATTTTTTACCCACTTGATCTCCGGGACAAAATTGGAGCATCTGGCTTCTGCGATTGCGGTTTCGATGGAGGAGACAGCTGTGAAGGAAGGAATGTAAGTAGCCATACAGCGAAAAAGAAACAGAGAGGCCAGAGGACAAAACAACGAGAAATAGGTAGAAACAAAGGAAGGCGACTAGCTCTAGCTGAACAAAAAACAAAAGTGACTCGGGAATAGCTCTGAGAAACGTCCGACATTCAACCGACCATGAACCTCTTGAACCACCCAATGCCAATGCTCAGATGTCGTAGGTGACATTGAATGAACTAAATCTGATCTCTAGACACCAATACCCAACAAGCAAGCAAACAAATTATGACCTACAATCTCCAGAAGCAACGTCCAACTAATCTTTTCCCAAGCCTCACGCCAGCGCAGACCAAACATCCATCATCATCTTTTTTCCAACTACCGAATATAGCTACGTTTTACAACCCCCTCATATCTCTTTGCAGCGGTTGTCCATTTGGGCCTGCTATGAATGAATCGATTACTTATTTGAAGTTAAACTCCCCGAAAAACCACCTTATAACAAACGCTGCATATCTCCGCTTGTACAATACTTTACGACTAACATCTGCGGTTGAAATCCAGATTTATATAGCCCAAATGAATCCCCATCTTTCATTCAACCCTGCTGCAGGTTTCTCAATTAACCTTTATCTATTGTTTCTATACTTCTACGCGATAGTAGGAGTACAAGTGCCATAAATAATTTCTATTTCATCTCCTGCGACGTTTCATAATGCTGGCAGGCTGTCAAATTGGAAGACGCGAGTAGACGCTTTGACCGCCTGACTCATGCATCAGAGTTTATGCGCCCACAAGGTTCCCGCTCTGTCATTATAACTACCACCATCGTTCTTCCCTTCCCTTCTCTCTGCTCAATCGAACGCACAATATACCTCACAATCCTTATCAGCCTCTTCTCTATCCTTTCAACCACACTACATGAATAATTTCACAACTTCGAGCTCTCCACTGGCGAATGCAAATTTCACGCAGGAAATTGATTGCAGGACCATTTGGATCGGTCCGTTCTTCACTTTGTATCCAATTGATTCTACTCTGTGCTTTTATACGGTAAGTCTCAGGAAAACAGCTAAGGAGTACAAGTTGACGTAGAGAATAGTGTGCAGATGTCGTTTATGACTCCGATTTCACCCCAGCTATACCTGCATCGCTCAATTCCGGAGTAGGAACGGCATTCCACCGTACGGTATCTCCAGGGAGGACCTTCCGCAGCATCTGCCTCTGCTACGACTCACTACATCGCTGGCGCCAGTGCCAGCGATGCTTCTTCTTATCGAGACGGTTTAGCTAGGCTACAGATCGTCTCCCGGTACTTCAAGGCGCATCCATCCAACAACTCTTCAAACGGCGTCTCGCAAATATAGGCTGGAATCCCCTCATTCTGGTACAAGGACCACTGGACCAGGAAGTCTCAAGGACGTACATAGATCATTTGGGGGGATTATAGCAACAGAGATACTTGGAAGGGAGGGCGTGGAATGGGAAACGGAGACGGCGATTCTGTTTGTGAGTGGGTTTCGTTCTTTTCTCTTCCCTTTCCCTCTTCCGTCCCCCTCTCACTGCATTTCCTCATTCCTCCACTAACTGCGTCATTTCTGTCCTCCCTTCTGCAGCCTCCGCGCTCACCTCAAGCACCTTTCTCGCCGCCGACGCTGTAGCCAGCCCTCGCAATCCTCTTGGACCCGAATTCGGGTTGCCGTAGAGCTACGCTCTGTAAATCTACGTTTAAAGTCTCCGGGGAGAGCTGTGTAGAGGCAGGATGCGAAGGTAAGATTAGCAGGGGACTAGAGGCAGGGGCTCCGTTTGCTGTGGGTGTGAGTGCCCATTCCTTCGACTCTTCCTTGTCTGTTCTGACCAAGCTCTTCCTCCACCTCTTCCCCTTCTTCCATGCTCTTTACACCGCCTCCTCTGCTGTTTCCATTAATAGCAACAGCGCGTGCTGGTGCCCCTCCACTTCGCTACCCATGGCATGTCCTTACCCCGAACCCAAATTTGGGCCCAGACCCCCTCGTTCTCCTCTCCTTCCGGACCTCTCCGTTCATAGACGCAGGCGTCGATTTGGTTGGGAACGTGCATTGATTGTTTGCGGTGAGTATCATCCTTCGTTGGTTTTTTCTTCCGTTCTTCTAATTGAATGTCGTCATCCTCTTCTGAAGGCTGGACATAACGCCTTCGATGAAGGATTTGGGAGAAAGAGTAGAACGGAACGGGAAACGTACGATAACGAAAGGGTTTGAGGCGTGAGGGAACACAATACGGCGCCGTTACTGTAAGTTCTGAATTCGCCTAGAGTTTATTCACGTTCTGACCCTTCTACTCCTTACTAGAAACTCTCTTATTTCAATGTAACATTTCTCAAATATAAATCTGTTTTTCTTCTTATTATCCCTTGCGCGAAATAAACGAAAACAGCTTATCGTGCGCTTGCGCTGCTTGAATTCAGACATCTGGAAGCACAAGTCCGGACTCAAAAGAATCGTTGAGACGGACTGAAAAGCTAATGAACAAATAGAAGCCCGTCGAAAGTTTGGGCGTCAAGCAGGTAAGCGTGTCTTCCCAAACAGTCATTATCTACTCTAACCCTTCCTCAGATTTCGGTAACAATGAGACCGGTATTATAGGCACTTTTGAAACAATGGGGAAGAACGGAGAATGGAGACAGGGGATTATCAGTATGAGCAATTCATTATGGTCTACGCTATTTCAATGTGATATAAGGTTCGGGGATTGTTTCGGAAATCGGGAATTATCCCCCTATGCAAGAGAAAAATGTTGAAATTTCGGGTTGGCATATAAGTAGAGGCTCTTATCTTCACAATATCGGATGTAGTCCTTGCACAAGTATGGGTTGAGGAGCAGTCCAGATTGTTGAGCGTTATTAACATTGCAGCAGCACCATTCTCGTTCACAGAATTTTCATGGTTGAGTCGTGACAACTCTTGGCCGGGACGCAGCCTGCAACAACTGTCCAAATTTGAGACGGAAATCATGAGGTGGAGGAGGAGGAAGATGGGGCAGGGGGAAAGAGCATGGATTAGGGATTAGGAATGAGGTAGTTTCGTGTGAAAGCCTAATAAAAGCAGTTGATAAATATGTCCGAAAACAATCCAACTCATTTTAGTCAAATAGCCAAGATGCCTTCTTGCTTGTATGCCAGCAGGGGTGTGTATGTACAATGAAAGGTTGATATCTGAAGAGTGTACTTACGTTACTTATTCATAAGTAAAGGTGATGAACGAATAACAGTAAAAAGTATCGTATGACAAGTCTGGCAACCTTTAACTATAACGACGAGCATCACTGCCGCGCTGCGATGCTACAACATTATCGATCAAGCCAACAGCGGCTTCACGACATTTCTTCCGGTCCTACTAGTCAAGCCTTCACCCAAATGTTTTGCCTTCTGCTGTTTTGGAGGCGACTGCATGCTCGGATCCGCCAGATGGAAATCGTCTTCATCGCTATCGCTATCCGCCAGGTCTATGAAGGCATTCTTCCCCTGCGAACCATTTATCCCCTTCCCAAAGAGCAGTACTCCCTTCGCGCTCGGTTCCAAGCGTTCTTGTTCTGATAGTATGTGTTTAACGCGGCGCTTCGACGGACTCGCCTCGAGATTGTGATCACTGTAATACATCTGCGATTGGGTGCATCTACGTTTGCTCGGCGAGAAGTTGGATCCTCTGTTAAGGCGTATTTGCTAGGTGAAATGGGCATGGGACTTCCTGCAACCGGTTTTTGCAATTGAAGCTGACGGTGAGCATCAGGCGTACTGAGTACCATGGCATCCAAATGAGAGCAAGCAAGGGGTGGAGCATTCTCCATTTCCGAGTCAGGTCAAGATTTCTTCTTGGGTTCTACGCATCAAGGAAACATTTTAAGTCTCGGTTTGATACGTGAAACTACAAAAATACAAGCCTTTGGCTTTTGCCTTTACTCCCGGAGCGGCAGCGACAGTTTTCGCAGTCTTCAATGGCGAGCTCATGCTCACGTCGAGGGTCTGTTGTACCTACCAGTCTGCAGGAGAAATCTTTCTCCAGTCTTCTACCACCCGCTCTGTTCAGTCGTCCGTCGCACCCACAACATGATAGTCGATAATGACTGCCCACTCCAATCCAGGAGCAGTTTTGTTCACGAAAACAACCTCGGCAGCCCAAGACTTTGTCTTTGTGCGTGCGGTCGAAGTGGATGGAGAAGGAGTACGATGCGAATGGACAGACTTGGCAAATTCTTTCACGAGCTTCTTGAGTCCGTGAGCTTTGAGCGATGTACCCATGATGATGAGCATCTCTGGCTTTCGAGAGATATCAGAGCCTTGCACGACACCAATATCGTCGCCGAGCGGATGAGGCTCGTCATACAGTACGATTGCTGGTCTGAGAGAACCAACACGGAGAACACGAGCTGAGCGAGCAACGCGGGCTTTGGCTAGTAATGAAAGTGCTCATCAGCCTATGTTCATAGGATATTGAAATGAAGACACTCACAGCGATGGAGACATTCTGGACAATCAGGAGATAGGCCTTAGTTAAAGAGGGAGAGGTGCTCCTCGGTGCAGGGATACTCGGTAGCGCAAGCCTGGAATCGGACACGATGTATGTCTCCGTGCAACTGCACGTTTCGGCACTGTTTTAGTAGAGACGCCTTCGCTTTCGCTTTACCGCCAGATTTTCCTTCGCCCTTGCTACTAATGCTCAGCAATCCTAAGGCGAATCAAGATCCACACATGGGACTTGAGTGAACGTTTGTAGACCCACTGAAACATCGGCTAGAGAAACATGGCGGTTGACTTAGAGTTTGATGCCACGAGAGGAGGTAATCGCAGTCTTGTGGTTGGTGGTGGTCGAAGAAGAGGGAGAAGAACAATAGGGCTGAGCTGACATGGAAATGAGCCAAAACAAAATGAAGAAAAATAACGAAATACTCACCTGCGTATTTGCATTCAAAAAATTCCCCGCGTCAAGCTATGACTTTATTGATATCGTTGCCAGCTAATCGTCGCTAAAGATGAAGCAGTTTTATGCAGATGAATGGAGGTAAATATGTGCGATGCCGGTCAGGTGATCTCTACGCGCTTCAACTACTTCTACGATGTCCGCGCCAGTGCCAGGGCCAGTGCCTCCTGCGACATTCTATTCCCCGCGCCCTGCTACTCCAGAGCCCTTGCCAGCCTCTAATCCAGATACACCTACTCACAATCGACTGGCAACGGCGATGCCTTTCTCTTCAATGGGCGGTTACTTCGTTGAAACTGCGTTCATAGAAGCTGCCAAGGAAGTGAAGGGAAAGTTCGCGGTTGTCTCTCCGAAAAACTTTCTGGATAAACATCTGCCCGACCATCCTGACGGAATGCCAACTCCCTCGCGCGCCGCTTTCCGGAAAGTAGCCCAGAATAAACAGGAGACGAGCATGTACCCCTAGGCACGGTACTTTTGTACGCCTGGTATCGTCCAGAATCTGGAAAGTATGCTGATCAGGTCATTTGAGCTCCAAGTGCAATGACATCATGAGCACCAGTCAAGACCTCGTCGTACGCTGGGAAACGACCACGAAGATGGTCGCCCTCTATTGAACCCTTCCCCAACCCAGCGTTGGCGCCCTCGGTCTTCATCGCATCGTGGACCTTCATAAGGTATTCCGCGTAGTTGCCTTCAAGTTGTCCAGCGAGAACGGCTACAATACGAGAGAGTCGATCAATAATCAGGTAAGGAGTTCTACAATTTGTTAGTTAGCACATCCTCGAAAAAGAAAGAAGAGACGCATACTTTCTGTAGAATTTCTGGCGCTCGATGGCATCCCCGAGTTCGTCCACAGTCCCTCTTCTCAGTGACTGCCCCTTTAGCAGAAGGGAGCTCTGTCGCGTCCGCGTCCACCTCGATCGCTATATCATGGGAGAGAACGTGGCATAGGCGTCAGAGACCAGCGTTTTGCTGCTCGATTTTACGCCGTTTGGCGCATTTACCATTCACGCAAGATTGCCCCGTTTGTTTAGGTCCTGTACTAGATGAAACGGAGGAATCGGCGGTGGGAGGGCAAGGTGAAGCAGACGAGATGCCAGAAGGAAAGTTGAGGGCCAAAATTCACTCTAGAGGCAGCGTTGAGAGGTAACGCAGAAAGAAGTAGAAGCGGAGTCAAGGGAATGGGGTTTCCGACTCCCATAATTGATCGGTTAGAGCATATCGTCGCCGTCTTGGCGGGTCAACCTGCTGAAATCCGACTTTTGGTTGAGATCCAGTCATTTAGATACTATCAGAGACCGGATTGATTCCGGGTGCGCTACCTCCATGTGTAAGAGGAGGGATTAGAGGAGAGAGCATAGTGAAGAAACTGCGGTTTCCATTGGCATGTGGTGTAGGAGAGCAGAACGAGCTGGGAGTTCAGAAGAGGTTGATTCGATGATGGGTGTGATATCGTCCACTTCCTAGAGAATGGTTCACATATCGCATACTAGCGAACCAAAGCCAACTATTTGCGTTCATGAGCGTGAATCTAAGAAGCAAGATGAGCGAGGGACGTACAGCAAGATGCCAATCCAGCCCTGCGAGCGAGAATCACACCAAAAGAAAAACCCAGAGAAGCTTAAGAGCACCCTACGCTTAGTTTTCTCAGTGTTGGTTGAAAGTCTGTGAAATACTGTCAAGGAGGGGTTCAGGAGATGAAGGAGCAGGAGATTAGCAACTAACCTGGAAATACTCTGTCCACACGTTCGATTCTTTTAGTTTTCTGAAGTAAACCGTGACGGATTTGAAAGCTGACGATGATGGACAAACAAGCTCTGCAGCTGCTGCTAGCGGTTCCTATTCCCCACAGATCTAATTTTCCTTGATGTCGGAAATCGTCGCCAGTCAGTGACGTCGCTACAGGGCGTGGACTGGGAGAAAAAGTGTTGCTGGAAACTACTCCACGTCGTGAAGCAGACGGAGGTTAACCAGAAGACGATAATTTTCGAAGAACTGCGGCAAAACTAGGACTGGCGATGTCGACTCAGATTGTGAGGAATTCGGTGGGTGACCACTAGGAGTCCAACTTCCCTACACGTTCGAGGACTTCAAGTACCGTAGGTCTCGTAACGCCCGTTCCAACCACAGTAACCCCAAGTCCACCGTAGACAAAAGTCGTTGGTGGTAGCGGGGTTCGATTTGCATTGGGTGATGCGAGGAGGAGATTCGGTACAGGAAGGAGCGAGGGTTACGTCTCACTGGGTTGGTTACTTCTGGAGGGAAAAGATGTTAGATGATAGAGATAAAGGCGACAAAACAACGTACCCATAGCATCTGACGTTTCTCTCGGACTCTCCGTTCAGCGTATACTCGGAACGCAATTATCCAGAACAAAAGATACGATCTTGGTCGTTATACACATGTCTAGCCCAAGAGACGAATGGTTCCGTAACCCTTCTGGCCTCAAGATAGTGTAACGTTTGGACTCGGTGGCCTGCTATGCTGGTCTTTAATAAGGCCGAAAGCGGTTAGGATGGCAAGGAGAGCATTAGAAGCGGATACAGTAAGGTGATAGTCCGCAGAGAGCTCTGCTGAACGGTCTCGGTGCTGATTCGGCCGGAACCGCTATGGTGGTTTGAGCAAGAGATTATAGCGCCCACATGGATCTGGCCGTAGGACCATTCTATGGCGACGGCTAGAGACTGCTAAGTTTAGATAAGGCCGAATTATGGGATTGGTGAGGGAGAGAGTGTTGGTAAGTTCGAGTCCGGCCAGAAACGCGATGGTGGTTTGGAAAAGAGAAGTGGGCGCTAATTATAGCACCGGCGACGGCTAGGGACTTGCTGACGGGATTAGTGACGGAAGGAATGCTGCTTGGCCAAGATTTGGCCTAGAGAACATTCCAAGAGAATTCTGTAACTGTTAAGAGCGAAAGGCAAGATTTGAATGTCTCAACAGGCTCTACCGGGCTACACATTACAGTCAAAACACTACTGGTAGGTTGTTTTAAATTGTTCAAGCGATGCTGAGCGCTGAGCACGAACTGCAAGTCCTGATCTAATGTGTCGATTTCTCTCTACTGTAATAATGTCATATAGTATAATTAATACTATATGTACTGCTAAACGGCTTTCGTTTGACCCATTGCGATCGGGGAACGCCCTAAAGTGAGCGGATATAGCGGATGGCCAGACTTCGGCCGGACGGCCCGGATTAGCCGCTCAGGCGCCAACGCAAGTGAACCGTTTTTTTTTAGGTGTAACAGGATCTTTGCATCTCTCGTATTCCATCCTGAAGGATTTACCTTTAGCTCTGAGTGCAAAACATGTTCCCCTCGACCATCCGGTTTTGACGGTACCCCATATCTAAGGGTTCGGACCGGTAGGTGCCATGCTGTCAGCTATGCTCGCCAACCACTACTAATTTTCAGCTATGACCATCTACATACCCCCCGGAACTCCATATATTGTTGCCAGTGCCCAAACAAAAAACGGAAACCTTTGAGATGACCTATTTAAACATTTCTGTGTCCTTCATTAGCCAGCGGATAGCCCCGTTCTTGCTCCGCATAGCAATCAATGTTGAAAACTACCAAATATAGCTATGTTTTACGGTCGCTGGCCACAGCACCGTAGAAATTAAACATTATGGTTAACTTTGGCTGTACGAAATATACCTTAGATGTCTGCGAAAAATATGTAATCTTTCGTTTTACAGCGGATGGCTCCGTTCCAGCTCCGCATAGCAATCGGTGTTGCAACTACCCAATCTAGCTATGTTTTACGGTTGAACGCTATAATGAAATAGAAAGTGTATATTATGGCCAACTTTGGCGGAGTGAAATATACCTTAGATGTATAGAAAGAACTTGTACTCTTCCGTTTTACAGCGGATGGCCATTTGGCTCCGCTATGAGCCATTCCATCACAATCCCTGTCAAATCAGGCCTACAGTGAACGGCTCATATCTCCGAGCCAAGTGCACCCTGTGACTATTGTTGGCAGAGTGAAATATACGTTCAGATACTAGGAAAATACTCCCATATTTCATTTTGACTCGGCAGTCCATATGGCTCTGCTATACCCTTGTGCATTCAGTTATTTGACCCAATTTTGAGTCAAACTGCTACTCCCTGTATCGGTCTGACACACTTTAGAAATAGCTTATCGTTAAGAGAATACACCTTTATATAGTATAATTACTTTGGATGTCCAAGCAAACCCGCAAGACATTGACTCGCTGCAAATACCATAGTCAGCTATGTACTATAAAATGACCCAAATTCATGTCGTTTTTTCTGCAGCACCAACACAATTGGAATCAAAGTTAAGACTCGTAAGTGCTACCTAGGAGCAGGTGCTGATGCAACAGGGGACCATTGCTGGCAGCTCAGACGAAAGTGCCACATTGGAAAGCAGCCCGAATTTGGGCCAAAAAAAATAACAATGCTAGAGGTCCTGTTGATACGAATGGTGGCGTTGCTGCTAGGTAAGGGCTGGAGGCAGTGCAAGACCGGGATTGGCTTAACACTAAGAAGCTGGAATAGATACCGTAGCAGCAAGATGCAGTCGACAGATGAAAAAAGGTGCGGAATCCGAACCGGAGTGACCAGAGAGAATAAAAGAAATCCGTTGCAGAATTATGGCAATAATAGTGGGTAAAAATTATTTTACAACACATGTCATGGACCTTAAAGTACATATTTTTTAACACTAAAGTACATAGTTTTTGACCCTGAAGTACATGATTTTCATGATCCCAAAGCATGTTTAGCACATGAAAGCACATGTTTCTCCTCTGCAGTATGTGCTTTTTGAAGCTTCTAGATCCCCATACATGAGTCTTCCAATCCATGTTAGGTGTATTCAGCCTATGTTAACTTGTCTCCTATGTCTGACCTCAGTACATGTTACACATTCATTGTCCATGTTACTCTGCAGCCCATGTCTCTGTTCAATAGATGTTGTACATCTCCAATATATGTTAAGCCT
>ML769548.1:48493-149944 GCA_009733575.1 Gymnopus androsaceus JB14 | reverse complement strand
GCGATGAGAATGTGCATATATTCTGTTATTGCACAGTGAAAATTTGGGGTCTGTCAAAAATACTTTTTCGGCCTCGCGATGGACCCCACCCTACCCCGGTACGGGGATTTCTTCGGCCGAACCCACTTGGTACCACGTTCAACCGACCAGAGCTCATATGCTACTAATATTTGACCAATGATTGTCACTTATTTTTCCCTTTCCTTCTGTCACCAAATCGAGACTACTACAAAGGCTTTGAACCAGGCGTCATAGTAATTACTAATGGGCATCAAAGCTTTCTCCTCCCAACCGCCATGATACGCAAACTCAGAAAGCGTTTCGGACGCAACTCCAGGCGATCTTCATTAATGGACATCGAAACTGTCCTTTCATCCTCAGCTACTACATCTTCCTTTCCGGATCTACCAAACGAAGTTATACAATACATCCTCGACCAGCTCTACTATTGATACTCCTACTCTTCTCAGTTGCGCTCTCGTTGCAAGAGCCTTTGCTATCCCGTCACAGCGGGGCATCTTTCGCGAAATTATTCTTGAATTTCCCCCCGTGTCCGCAGGTATGAATCTGCCAGAACCGTGAAAACGAAGTACAAACTGCTCACCCGGTCTTTCCGGGAATTGATGCAGCGTTCGCAAACCCCCGTCTAGCATCGTATGTGCAGTCCCTGAAGCTGTATAATTCGGTATACTACTCGGATGGAGAAGCTATCGTCGGCTCTCTGCATGCGACTGCTGCACGGATTGTTCACCGTCTTCTCAAAGGTGAACAAGCTTTACTTTCGAAACGTCGATTGGAGCTATTTGTCCTTTCACTAAAGTCAGCGTTGACTGACATAGTCAGGGCTCCTTCGCTGACTCAATTTTTCTCTCCGATTTTCACGGATGTTTACATTCGCTGAGTTGTCATCTCTGTTGGTTCATGCGACACATCTGAAGGTGTATATGTCGAGAATGATTGGATTATCTGGCAGAGCTCTTCCATTCTGCCCACATGTGGGGAGTCTGGTGCATCCTCGGTCTATACAGCTTTGATCAATTGAGTTCCCGGTCGCCGCGAGATACATGATGGATGGGTTCTTACTTGGCTTCAACAAGACTCGTGCCCATTGACGTTCGAAATCTGCGATTACTGCGAATTGGGAGCAACCAGAACAACCCAAGTGCCCAGCATAATGCGGTACATCGGCAGAAATCTTAGAGAATTGGAACTGCTGGAAATGTAACATGTTGTCGTGCGTCCAACTGTTTCAAGTACCTGGTACTTTAACATCATTGTTTTTTTTAGTCCCAGCTGATGTTATACCTTTTGAATATACACCCAACTTGCGCAACTTAAGGTTACATACATAAACGGGCCATTTTGCCGTCTCTGAAGTACACTTTGAACGTCCTCTTGCACCCAGATGTTGAAACTAGGCTGCGACATTTGACCATCAACGTCTGGTTCTATTCTCCAGGCACTCTCTCAGAATTGGAAACACTTGCGAAGAATGGGCTGCGCTGGACAAAGATACTTGAAAAACCCGAGTTTTTTCTACTCGAAACGGTGCATATCCGTCTAATCGACACGTGGAATCCCTAATGATGTTAAAGAGTCATTTCGGAGAACACTTTCCTATTTGGAGGGATCAGGAAAGCTGATACTTAATGTAGCTTGATATACCTGAACAGGATTCCCTTTTAGGGATCGTATCAATCTGTTAGCGAGACTGGTTCACTGGTCAGTGGTCCTACTGGACTTTCTACTTATTACCGACAATGAGTTGCTTCGAATTCTCACCTCACCTGTATTTTGAACTTTCATGTCTTTCGGGCCCAAAGTTCCTTCCTCCGTTCTGTTCGTGTCCACTTACGTTCGCTACGTTCACCCTTGGGTACCCCAGTAGACTCCTTGTAGCCAAGAACTTTATCGAATTGGAGTCACTCATCTTCATTTCACACCCTGCGAACTGTTTACGTCGGTGAAGCTCGAGTCTCGAAGCTCCAAGTCTCAACTGGCTACTGGGTTGCTGTCCGAACTATATATTTCCCAAAATATGTTGACCTCTCACAATAGAGTAATATGCTGCAAGAGACAATCATATTCAAATCCGTGAACTTCGTGTGATGATTGAAGCGAAACGTATTCAGTCTTGGACAAGTCAGGACAAGTCTCGGCTCGTACTACTCTATTGTGAAGAAAGTGCGGAGGATGTCGACACAGGTTGACTCAGATCATTGAAGGTTCTCATCAATCTCTTACCCTGCACATTGAGTCCTACTTTCTCGCTTCGAGTCCGCCTTCCCTCTTCCACTATGTTTGCAAGTCGTTTTTCCTTGTTCGTCTTGGTCGCTGTCCTTGGTGCTATCATGGGTCTGTATGTCTCTCAGTCTATCGGGATTCGGCACTCAAGAAGCTAACTTGAATGATTTTGTGTTCTTTCAGTGCTTTGTGTCTCTGTCGCACACGCACAATATCCCATCAAATCTCAGGCTGGTGTCTGCACTGTTTCGACTGCCAACCAGTTAAACAGTGGCCTCACCGTCCTCGATTTCATCAGGAAAGGGAGGAAAAACTTAAGGGCACTTGCGCTGTTCATCGACCACAGATCACCCGCCGCTCAGGGCAGTTCAGGGCAAATTTGTGTTCAGCGCAGACTTGTTAATATGTACTACCTAGTCTGACGCGATCGAGTCGGGAACGGTATATGCGTACGGTGGTAACAATGAACATGGACAGACTCAGAGCTCGACAACTTAGAAAGTGATACTTGATAGTAATTGACAGACTGTATGCCCCCGAAGGAAACCATGCATATACATGCAACAGTCGGATTTTAATGTTGAAATCCAAGGCAATAGCATGAGTTGAAGAGACGTCCACATTTCACCTGAGCAAGCTTGCTCAGACACTTCGTAGAGCTCATACGCTACATTCAGAATTGACCAATGATTCAAGTTGTACTACGAAAATACAAAATATCTGATACATTTGAAAAGGAAGGAAGAATTAATGCAAGTGTCATAGACCAAGTGCTAGCAATAGGTTAGCATCTCTCTCAATCCCTCTAGGTCTAGGTAGGGCCCATTTTACAGTATTCAAATAGTCGAAAACGCGGCCAGACACCAGACACCAAACATCAGTATTTTCGATATCAATCGAGCTCCTCCTTGTCGGATTCGGTAATGGACCCTAATTTGGGTTGAATGATTGTCATTAATATTTCATAAATATCTAGCGTCAGCCTAGCTTAGACTCTGAGTCTGAACGCTGGAGCTTCTTGATCCCTCGATTACCTTTAGCCTGCTTCCACGCTGCTTTAAAGTATAACGTAGTGATGATTTACTTGAAAAAGTAAGTCTTCTCATAATATGATACTTAGTTTGAACAGAAACTTACACCAGGATTGATCGCGTTTACTTATAGAGAGACATATTCCGCATATATTCCGCACATTAAACAACGGATTATCCCGAAAATCTTAGTCGTCGACACCACAACCATTTATAATGGTTTTAAAACCATTTACTAGCTTTTTGTTGGATTTCCGATTTCTCTTATACGGCCAGTTGCTTTAATTCTAATTGAACTTAACACGCCCGCGGCCGGTAAGTAACTAATGATGCCAAAATTATGCCACAGGGGTTGCAATTTGAACATGTTAATATTGCATCTCTGTGGCTCCCGCCACAAGCTCGGACACACGAGTTGTCAAAAAGCTGCAGCACAATCTATCATAGGAAGGAATAAATGAAGTTTATTACTCGGTATGGTCCCGATAGCGAAACACCGGTTCTGGAGCACGAAACGGCGCGATTCGTCGCCCCCAGACCCCTTGACCCCAGTAAGGCCTATCTCAGAGCTCTATGGCATACGGTAGAACCTTACTGGGGAATCCCAGGTTAATTATACTGTAACTAGTTTTAAGTATGTACCTAAATAAGCCCATCTAGCTGACTTCAGCTCTTTATGTCCTTTGGCCATGCCAAAGGGATGTCATTAATTTATTGGCCTCAGGGGCATATAACAATTCCAGTGTATACCCTTTAAACGGCGAGGTATGAAATGGAATGATGCGCCACGTACATAGATATTTTGTTCATGTTTTTGTGAGTCGGGACCTTGCTCACGACTCGTAAAGCTTGGAAGTACGTACTACGTACGCCCGTCAATAAAAGAAGAGATGTTCTCTGAAACACCCTCATCCGCATAGAAACTTGCAATGCGTATATCCCTCTTATTCGCTACCATTCTTGGTACTACCATTGGTATCCTTTGCCAGATTGGATCAGGGTATAAAAGTAATAATCAGGCTGCTTCGCTGATATTCTAGTCTAACTTTTGTCTCCATAGTTCCTGTGCAAGTCGAAACTATCTATCATTTCAACTCCAGTATCAGTTTAGAGACACTCGCCGTTCGCGAAAGCGGTGAGGTTATTGTCGCCCTTGACAATTTCCCAATTATCTATCAAATCGAACCGGACTCGATCAACGGGTCCGTCAGACACATCCACACATTTGAGGGATGCTTGGTCGCACACGGGATCGTCGAAGTAGAGCACGACCAGTTCTACGTTGCCTGCAGTAACCTCTCTGTGTGGACCCACGTCGATGTCCTAGGATCACCTATCATCTTCCATATTAACATGACCGGCTTCCCCGAGCATCCGGCGCGCGTCGACGAAGTAGCCCACTTCCCAAATTCGCGCGTCTTCACTGGCATGGATGTGATTTCGAAAGAGAAAGGGCTCATATACGTTGGCGATAGTCCGTTGGGCATTATCAACATCCTGAACGTCAAAACTGGGCACTACTTTATGGCTATCAATAATTCACTGACTACAGTTCAGCCTATCGACAGTACCATTGGTGTCTATGGTATCCATCTCTTTCAACCCAAAAACAATTCGACAAAGTATCTCTATTTCAGCAACTGGCAGCAAGCCCTCATCGCTCGGATTCCTATCCATCCTAACACTGGCCTCCCTCTGGGGGAACCAGAGGTCGTGGTGACAAATTTAACCTCCGTAGCAGAGTTTGCTCTTGATGAAGAGGGGAATATTTTTGCGGCTTTATTCACGCTAAATCAGTATGTGAGGATCGATCATGAAACGAAGGAGGTCTTGGTGCTTGCAGGAGATCCGGATATTGACACTTATACACAGCCTTTATCGGTAGCATTTGGAAGAACAGAATCCGACAAGGGTGATCTGTACGCTGTGAACAATGGTGGATTTACAGAGCTACATAATGTCGGAGCGGCGCTCTTCAGGCTCAAGCTTGGAGATCTGGCTGTTGTGTAGGGGCTGTGCGGTCGGACAAGTAAACAAATGCTTGCTATCTTTTTTTTTGGATCGAACATAGAGTACAGATTTTGGCTTGTACTTACATTGACATAGGGTAATTGCCCTCATCTTGCCATACATACATCATCTTATGAAGTTATTTTTCACCAAATATTTCGACTTTGATTGATCCGTTTTGATTTCATGTGTGTACCAGTGTTAGCCTTAAGGCCTTAATTAAGGCCTCCAAGCAGACCGAAGGCCTTAGGGCTTATTTGGAGCTTAAATTAATTTCAAGTTAAGGTCAAGTTAAGGGTTTAAATACAAAAATGTTTTTATTTCTCAATCTACCTCATACAAATACCAGTGCCTTCCCAAATTTTTCTTTAGCACTATCTTCATATGCAAGGTCTCTTCACTCTGGTAGGCTGTTTTACACTTTTTACAATGATCTAGATGACAACCTGCATGCATCTCCTGCCACTGTTTTGTCCAGATTTCTCCTGCATAACTTCCTTGCCATAAAGAAGCCTCAGCCAAGGAGGCTGCCACTTTGAATCATGTTGAGGTAGGCTCTTTTCTGTCTTCATGCTCTTTCTGCTGCTTGGGAAGTCACATGTTCTTTCAAATTAAGGCTCTTAAGGTCAGCATTGAAGTTAAATCTTATACCCTTAATGAATTAAGGGCTTAAATTAATTAAGGCTTAGGCCTTAAGGCTAACACTGGTGTGTACATTGACTTGTTCAACTTCAACTTCTAAGTATACTATTTGTAGTGCATGTCAAGGGATTTCAACTTTCAAGTTACAAGACATACTTGTGCCTCAACAAGTTCAACTTAAAATAGAGAAATTTGAAAGTTGAAGTTGGTCCCAAAGTTGAAAGTTCAAGTTAAATATGTGATTTCAAGTTAAAAGTTGGAACCCAAAGTTGAAATCAAAGTTGAATCTGAAATATTTGGCAAAAATTGGTATCATGCTTTTTTTGATAGGTTACTAGTTGAATAGAATATATTCTGCAGTTGACACACTGTGAATAACTATTGAAGCACTTGTGTTCTCAAGTAGTACTACTATTGCCCAAAAGTTCAAGTTAAAATAGAGGGAGTCAAAAGTTGAAGTTGGTCCCAAAGTTGAAAGTTTGAGTTAAACATGTGATTTCAAGATGAAAGTTGAAACCTGAGGTTGAAATCAAAGTTGAAGCCGAAATATTTGGTGAAAAATGGTGCCATATCATCTGTCCCTCTACAACCGTATCACCATCCAGCTACGCGGTTTTGATCAGATTCCAGTTTTTCATCGAGGGAATGAAGCACATTGGTTTCATGACATCATGAGCTAACTCTGCAAAGGGGGTCAACCTAATGGGTTGCCTCTTGCAAAATTGGCTGCAACCTTAAAACAGTATTTCGGGGCTTCCAGATGCCGATGGCCCCATTTTATATAGTGTAAAGCCAGAGTGAAAAGGCCTTCAATACATATCAAGATAGTAATACTAAGGAAGGCTCTGGGAAGGCACTGGTATGTGTATGAGGTTACAGGAAGATTAAGATTTTTTGTTTTGTTTTGTATTTAAATCTAAACCCTTAACTTGACCTTTACTTGAAATTAATTAAGGTCCAAATAAGCCCTAAGGCCTTAAGGCTAACATTGACAAAGTCTGTTGGATTTTGATTTTGCCGAGTGCGGTTACTCGCCACAGCTTCCAATTGGAAATTGGTATTTACTGTATATAAGCCTGTTTAGTATGTCGATCCCCCCATCCGTTTGCCTCCCGACTCCCACTACGAGGCTCAAATGGAATATACTGTTTGACTCTGCCTCTTCTCGAGTGACAATGCACCCATGTATCTCAACAAAGTCACCCGGGGCAGGTTGATGGACCATTCTGCATAATATTCACCTAGCTTAGTAACAGCTTGTAAGTACCAATCCTAATTGCTTTTATTTCTCAAAACCCCAAATGCCAGCTGACACTCTCTCTACCCCATGTGTGTCACTCTGGAAACCTACATCATTCGCCACAAACACTCCTGTCGGTCCAACACCCCTTTCCATTTTACGATCTAGTTTCTTCCCCTACATGGAATTCACTACATCAGCAAACCTGGATAATGGCCTGCTATGAGCTGCTATGGGATCACTGAGCATTTGTGCCAGCTGTCAACTGTTTGATAGCTGTCATTCTCTCGGATCTCTCCTGCCAGCACTATAAGAATCGATGCAGACTTGTCAAAGTTCAACTTGCCTTTATTCTTCCCCATCACTTTAGTTTACTATCGATCTTAACTGTGGGCATTCAACAACCTAATTTACAAATAGTCATCCTAAGTAGTTTTAGTTCTAGTGCCATTGTTATTGTCCTAGGTACTACAAACATAGTAATATATGAATTTATTTGGATTTTATGCTTTTGGCAGACCATCTCCATCTCCTTGTATTGCAGCAACACTACTAGCAAGTGGCGGGCTGCTCGGAGCTATTGGAATGGAAAACCATTCAAATAAGTAATATATTTACTATTGAATAGAATCTGACAGCTGATGTTCCTGCGGTAAGTATAGCAATCCATAGCAGCTCATAGCACCCCATAGCAATCCATAGTTCTGGATAGATGGGGAACTTGCTATGAGTGCTATGAGTGCTGGATAGCGCTATCCAGTGCTATCCAGTACACCCAGGTTTTGCTGATGTAACCTGACCAAACTAGGGCTCTTCACTGTATCCATAGCATACAATGTACGGACAGTACAGTGTCCAACTGTACCGTACCATAAGCCCTTCAAGAGTCCCATATTTAACTGTACCATTACAGCATAATACAGTGTATATGGTACTTACAAGGAATGTGTGATTTCTGGAGCTCTCCTACTATAGAGAGCATTTTAATAGGATTAAAATTGCTTGAATATTACTAAATAAACACTCCTTAATACTTCTACTATTATTTGGGGTGTCCTAGATGTGTGTTAAGCTGGTCACTTCATGTCACATACTATCACACGTGCATATCGTGACTCTTATTCATGGTTCTTGGTCACTATAGCACTTACTAGTAAGTATTAAACACTTAAAACCTTTGATACATGCAAAATAAATACTTTGCATGGTGTCTTCGTTGCAGATGAGTACTTAAGAGCACGTGACCTAAAGGTACCGTCCGTATTCCGTATATGACCGTATTTTTCCCGTACCGTACCGTGGCAAAAAATTTGGTCCGTAAATACGAAAAAATTCTCCGTGCCGTATACGGTACGTACGGTGAAGAGCCCTAGACCAAACCGAGTCTCCACTAATACCGTTTAGCTTACCTATACTTAGCAAGCACCAAAAACAGCCTCGGATAGGCTGGGCCGATGTGAGGGGACGTGAGGGCCCTTCAAGGTCTTCTGCTACTCACCATTAGTTACTTTATCGCTACACACGCATGTACTAGTAGGGAGCTATCAGCAGCACGACGTGGGCCCTGAAAAGGGCCCAATGTGCAGAATACGATTTCCCTCTCTCTCTCTCTCTGTATTACTGGTGCATAGATAGTAGTAACCCGCAACGAGTTCCGATACATTTAGTGAGGATTATCTATCTTCCATCCGCCTATATTTCTTATGTACGCTTCTCCAGCGTGAGGGCCGGCGCTAAGATATGAAAACTGTCTCTCATTCTACGATGACCGAACTGAAGGAGGAACTACGGCAGTTTCTTCTACAGCCGCAGCCACTACCATTGCCTTCGTCTCTTGAGGACCCCGCCGGTTTACCTACCTACCTTGAAGAAGAAAAAAACCCTCTCTACGTACCTTCCGTTCCTGATCCTCCTATCATACCTGCACACCTTGGCAGCCTACCGCCTGAGGATTACATCGACCAGTATCCGTTTTCCAGGGATTTTCTCAAGTACACACCAAAACGTCTTACACCATCCCGATATACTCCGGTTCCTTTATGGCAGAGCAAAGCGCGACTTTATCTTCGAGCTGGTGTCACTGTTGACAGGAGCTGCCTAGCACCCATCGCGGATCCCTCATATAACCCTGCCCACGAGAAACAGCGGTTTGTTCATGAATTCATCTTCAAACAAAGATGGACATTAGAAGAACTAGCATCGCAATTGATGAGTTTAGTGGAACTTGGTGTGTTCTTTTGTGAATCATCTTAGCGTGTCTGATGCTTGGGCAGTACGATCGAAGACCCGAGCCTCATCGTTTGTGTCGATGTCAATGAGTACAGGAGCTCAAAGGAGAAACGCAGTGTTTACCCAGGTATTGCCTGTCCCAAGTCCTTGATGTTGGATCTCACTCTGTCTAGACCTGTGAACGCGACGTGAACTGTCGAATGACTGGAATCACACGTGTAAAGGACGCGAATGATTATACGCCCGCAGAAATATTGCAGATGGAAGACCCACGGCCCGGGGGGGTGGGCCGGGCTCACCTCGAGGTAACTCATGGCCTTCCTTTCTCCATGGGAACAACAGTTCGACAATTGTCATACATATACTATGGTACGCAGGGATATGCTGCGGACAGGGATATGCTTTTTTATATAAAATGCTCGATGAAGCCAGTCTCTGTAATCGGGCAGCTTTTGCAATTATTTTACAACATCTTTACATTGTATTTGTCAGTGCCAGATACTTTGTGGAAGGTATACTTGAGACAAATGAGTACACTAAAAGAAACATTGAGCGGAGAGAGTTGCATACACCCATCAAACATTCAGGAACACAAGAAAATGAATTACAAAAGTGCGGGTGAAGTGCTACACGCCCAAGTGAGTATTATAAGAGGTCAGATCTAAAATTTCTAAGGGAAATATGAAGAATAGCATGATGGAGAGAGGAACCGGTAAAGAGAGAGCTCGAGCGTGACAATCGACTGTGCCGTTCCGCTCGGCAGTGATCAACACAATCTGATTTTGACAACGTCATCGATTCTGAGCGCGTCATCGGCGGTTCTGTGAGACTGCCGGTTCTGCCGCTACGTGACAGGACGGTGACTACAGCCATCAAAAAACAGCATATCCTTGTTTTTGCTCGGGCAGCGCCCGACGCAACGAGGAAAATCGTAAAAAATCTAGGAAGCTCAATTTGGGGGTTTTAAAGTAAGCCAAAACGATCTGTCTACTCAGAATTTTAATAGCTTCTTTCATTGTGCCCCAACTGCATCGGAAGCATATCCCTGCGTACCATAGTACTGTGCTTGCTCTAACAATCTATTAGTTCTTCCATCCTGTATACGTCCTCACTGGTATCACAGTGGAAGACTGGTAAGCCGACTGCGTTGAGAATGCACTCTTACTCCAGTGGGAGCTACACTCACTATTTGCGGCATTCCAACTATACCTCGAATGGAGTAACCATGATTCTGAAGTACCATCGTTTTTTCTTTTCATGTGCTATTAATGACCATTTTACCTAGATATTCATTCGACGGAGATACACACCTCCAGAAGCAAGCCCTATTCCCGCTCTGCGTACCGTTGTCAGTGATGGAAACGAGCTGTGTTCTTTCCCAGGTGTGCTCATTGATAGGCCCCTTCGGCTGCGACAGAACCCGAACATTCCTGACATCGAGAAGAAATATTTCATCATGCATAATTCATTGGCGATATTGCATGGATGTGTGGTGGGGTGGAACCGCAATCTGACGACGAAGATGATGAACAGGAACATACTAAAGTTCTTAATGATGAAAACCTTGATATTGTTGTGCAGAAGCTGAAGTCGCCTGCGATGCGCTTCTTCTTACGGGAAGGCACATTGGGCCAAGTCTGGGTTCGGAAGGAAGTTAGTGTCGTTTAGAGTTAATCATGATTTTGTTTTCAAGTACTTGTACATGAAAAGTATCTCTCACTACATCTCTGAAACTGCTGCACTCATTGCCGAAGCTTTAGGTTTGGCTTCTTGAAGTATGCCTCCCTCCACGACTCGAATACCCGACAGTCTACTCTAAAAACTACGATGGGAATCGGATGCCGCGTCAATTCCGAACGTCAAGAAAGTGCGATGCATTTTATTGAAATAAGTAATGTATAAGTATGTAGAAGTATACTCGAAAATGCGGCAGCCTGCATCAGTCAACCTCCTCCTCGGTAAGGATCCCAGCATACTCGTCATACCCAAGTGCCAGATTCAGGTTCAGAGATGTTCACTAAAAGTGAAGGCTTCCCCGCGTTCACGCGAGGTCTGGGACCAACATTGATAATTCGGTGAGGATGATAACAACATCTTGTGTGCTGTGTTCACCTTACTGACGTTCTTGTTTTTGTTCTTCTTGGGTCGCCGTTTGCCAACGGTGCCACCTTCCTCGGCTTTGAGCTCGCCAATTGATTCTTGAACTCGTTCTAAGGGCCGGTTGAGATATAGCCTTTTGAAAACTTATCATATAGACCGTATTTCAGATACCTCCCATATAGTGTATCTACTTTTGTAAATCTTCAACAGACAGATGCTTGGGACTGAACTCGCCCTGACAGCAACGTTTGAAGATGAAGATTCGACGCTGACTTGGTTGACGATCATATACCAAGACAAAGAGAAGCAATAGGTTCGAATAGATTTCAGCGTTCAATTGATGGGTATACAGAGCAAGACGAACGAGACGAAACGGAACAGAGCGCATGCAACCGTAATTACACATTGAGTGACCGCGAATGTACGTAGAAAGACGGAGGATCTAGGATCCAAACCTTTACAAGCCTCTACCACCACTGCCTCACGTAGTAAATTTGGCGGCGACGATGTTGGCCTGCACTGAGTTCTCGGTGGCGTCAGATGGGAAACCGGAAGTCATGACACCCTCGTAGAATGTACCCTCGGCGCCGTTGCTATTGTCTCCACCAATACCAAGAATGATGGCACCTTCCTTGCTCATTGGGTTGTAGCCAGCCGCGTTTGGTCGCACACCGTTGTAAAACGTCGACAGCGCGCCAGTGGCAGCGTTACCGCCCCTGATCGCCCAATTGTTTGGTTGACCCTTGACCATCGCAGTGACGAAGCGGAAAGTGATGGAGGGATCAGCAGTATTTTGTTTGACATTGAAGCCCGAGAACAAACCGTTCTCGAGATCGGCCATGATCCAAGGACCATTGCCAGAACCGGTACCCAGGTCGTGGCGCTGCCAAAGTAGATGGCCTCCATGTGGCCGTTGCCGGTATCGGTAGCGCTCCTCTCAGCATTCCCGTAGTCGAAGCAGCAGGCACCGTTGAAGTGGGTTCCATCTAGGACGGCGTACAAGCCCTCTGCGGCGTCACCTGTAGCTATGCCGTTGGTGTTGTCATTACGGTAGCCGACGCCGGGTACAACGAAGACACCATATGCCTTTTGACCGTTCAGGTGGATCGGTGCGGCAGTAGCGGAGGCCAAGTTGTCGGCGCCGTTGGGTCCTGGGCCGCTGAAGCCACCAGCAGGAGCTCGGGTTAGATGGTTAGCGCGGCCGGACTGATCGTAAATAATGGAAATGACGCAGGAAGTGCCGGCGCAGAAGGAGTCTTGGGAGGCCGCGTTGGCAACACCACCAGCGGATAGCGGCGCGATGTCCATCACGGCATTGTCGGAGCTACGTTGGACCTGGTAGAGTGCACCGTCGTAAGCGCTGAACAGGGCACGGACTGTACCGTGGGCGGCCTAACAAAGTGGATAATTCAGTTCGACAAGCATTTGGATTATCATGAAAACGAACTAACAACACAGGGTGTTCCGCCTTCAGCATAGATGTCGCACGGCGCAGCGGCGACAGTAGCAGCAAGGCTTACTAATGCGAATACTTTTGATCGTGACAACATGTCTGCTAGGAATTGTTGACGAGAAGGTCGCGCATTGTATGCTTTTATACTGCATGGACACGGCGAACGAGTTACGGGCCGCTTGATGCTCTCAGCTCTGCTGACGGTCAGGTAGAGCCATCATATGATATCTGACATGCAGTTCGCGAGAAGCAATATCTTTCCTTGGCAATCCCTTCTCAACTGACCGCGCTGAAAGTCTTTGGAGCAGTGGGCCTGCTGACGAGAATAGAACACGGAAGTACTAAATGGTGAAAAGTGGTTTTTCCGCAGAGTCATCCCGGTATATTGTCGGGTCAATGAAAGACGAGAATGGCGCAGCTGGTGGAAGGAGGGAGGGAGGGAAGGAGGGAAGGAAGAGGTTTGGCTGGAGCTTGGCCCCGCGTGGGTGAGCAAACACTCACTCTATGTCTATACACGCGGATACAAGGCTGAAATCTGATTGACGCTGGTTAATTTCTCGAGTCCAGGGATGGGAAGGTGGGGGACGAGAAATATATCGATTTGGCGGGCGATTCTATCACTGTCAGACGAGCAGCAGTGGGAGTCGGAGATGAGATGAGGAGTATAAGCGCCTAGCGGCGCGGTGCCGACTCTCACGCCTGCTTATAAGCATGGGTCACGAGCTGAACATTGAACGCCGGCAGGCAAATTGCATCATCGTCCACAGTGAGACTGCCAGTGTTTTCACCTAAGGGGTTATTAAGGGAATTTTTTGATCCTAAGGTCTTAAACCTTATTAAGGGCAATTTAAGGGTGTTATTTAAGGGTTAATTAAGGGTGCAAAAAATTACAAAAAATTACCACTTCAGGCATTACGGTACCACCAAAAGATCTATACTACTCCATGTAATTACCCCAGAGCTCTCAAACTCACTTTTATTGAGTGCCTCATCCAAATAATGTGCTGTTTCAACCAATTTCTTAATCATGCATCATGTCAAAAAAAAAACAGAAAGTGGCAATGATTCTTTGTGCAATCTTCAGAGTTTTTTTCTGTATTATTCATTCTATATTTTTCCAAAGTCAGCCATAGTCACCTTGTAAATATTTTCAGAGATTTTGATGCCCCTGCGCCTACTGAGTTATCACGTGAATTTTGCTAAGCGCCCTTAATTAAGACTTAGGACTTTTACTGATTCAAGCTAAGGGTTAGGCTTAAGGGGATATTAAGTCTTAAGTTAAGTTAAGACTTAGGGCTTAATGAGAACACTGGAGACTGCACTCTTGACAGCTGTTTCGAAAAACGGACATCGGAGGCCACCTCCAAAAATCCTGAGGTGACGAGAGCAATTCAGTTCTGGTGGGCCCGTAGGTCAATGAATTGAAATGAGGAGCAACTGAATGGTTGGCTGTGTCGATTGCTACAGTGGCCAACAAAATTGGAAAAATCTATTGGGAAACCCCCTTTCTAAGAGAAACCCCCCCTTGGAGAAACCCTGACTATTGAGGAACCCGGGTGCTGGCTCAGCTTAGTAACACCATCACCGGCTGGTGTGATCTCCAACTTCAACGACATCGCGCAGACCTTCAAACTTTGAATGGCGGGCCCTTAGGTGGTCTTTTTATCTTTGAGCTAATATCAACTTCTGTTGTCACTCCTCAAAGCTTTGTAGACAAATCAAGGCAGCGGACCGGTAAAATTGAATCCAAAGGTGCATTTCGGTGTTCTTCTACTTGATGTTATCCTAATGAAAGTAAACGAGCTTTCTGGAATCTCGACACCTTGTGCTCTTTCTGTGCCACATCTTCCTGCACCACATCTTTCACATATACATAGGCTGCCAAGCTCCTCTATGGCCAGATGTTTGTCAGTTTGCTCAGATTCCGAATTCGGGTTATTGGGCATGTTGTCTGCATCACCTCTAGGAAGTAAACACGGCAAGAAATTTGGCGACGCGTTCAATAGGCTTTATAACTACATAAAATGCAGATACATTATCATTTACCATGAAGCAGAGGACAACGAGCACGCGTGTTCTGACGCGCGTTTTTGTCCGCTCCCTCAGGTTTCGCATGCCCGAATCGCCCTTTTCTTGCATCTCCACCCTCTGATGGACCTTCATGCGCAACTGCGAGTTGTTTAGTGCTGGACCAATCCAGCTTTGATTGTGCAGTTGTGAGTCTGAAAGCTTGGAATTTATTGAAATAGCGGTTTTTGTATGAATAATTCTTTCCTGTACGCTTGGGCGCTTCCTAGTGGGTGCCTGTTTCGGCCGGTCATCAGAGAAACCCTCAAGTCACTTTTTCGAGAGGGTTTCCCGAGGAACCCGTGGTTTCTCGGAGAAAGCGGGTTGCTGAATAGATTTTTCCGACAAAATTGTCGTCCCCCCAATTCAGTAGGCTATTCAGTAGCCATTCAGTAGGTCACGGGGGACGACATCAATTTTGTCGGCCACTGTAACCAAGGATTGATTGACCGGCTTGTTTCGGCTTGTTTCGGCTTGTTCAACCCAAACAAGCAGGTCAATTGACAAGCCACAATTTATCTCACTTTTCTTTGCAACCTGATTACCACATACATTATATACAGTAAAAGACTACTATCAATACCCCAGTAGTGCAAAAGCACCCAGAAGTGCATAAATCACAATATATGGGTTGTAGCTCTTGCAGCTCCTAATGGCTGCTCTTCAAACTATTAATGTAAGGTCTTCTACATGTTCCAAAGACATCTGTCTCCTTAATTTGAGCCAAAAGTATAAGCAAAAAATTCAGGAATTTTGAACTTGTGCGAAATCACACATTTTTCTAGTCCTGTTGTAGCCGCGCCCCAGTTGCGACGCAACTGATTTGCTTATGTAAAGATAAAGGCACTGCCACAGTGTCTATTCGCTCTATATGTCGATTTTGCTTCTTCCGTCCATACCATGCCGTCTGAGATTACTTTCCGCTCAGAACTTGGCACCAATATCATTAATTCTATCATAAAATTGCGTGTTCCATCCTGGTCTGAAGGTCTCCGGCCATTTCAAGACCAATCGTGGTACAAGCAGTACCACAAATGAGACAATTCTCAAGCCCAGTACCTCCCTCCCACACTCGTAAGAACTCCTGGATGTTGTCAAGAACAAATCGGTACAGGACTTGGTAACGCTTTTGTCCCTGCCCAACTTCAGTGCGCAGATTCTCCAGCGAAGTATCCGCCATGGTTGCAAGAGCTTGCCTTGCAGTCGTCTCATGAACACTCATGGCCAGATGACTAGCTGCGTGTCTCACATCGACATGAGATCCACATGCAATGTGCCATATACCCATGTGCATTGCCATGTAACTGTTCGCATATTGATTCCTGGATAGAATAAATGAAGATATAGCCGTGACTTGTATCTGTAGAGAATTTGTCAGGAGTATGTATATATTAATATCAATAGCGATACTCACTATAGATGGATTATGACATTTTCGTTCAACAAGAACTCCTTTCTTCTGAGGTGCAGCCATACACTCAGTTAGATACCAAACTAGCGGCGAACGCGTTTTGAATAGACATGCACGATCTGCAATCCTGAACGACATCATATCCTCCTTTGTGACCGTTTTCACACCCTTGGCACGCGTCCTCTCATTTGTCGAGGCCACTAGACGAGCTGAAATGTGAGCTGTATCTGGCGCTAGGTCCTTAGGATCATGAATCAACTGTCCCAGAGATCGACGAGCACGGTTTCCTACAAGCTGAGTAGCCCATGAAGATATGGAGCACCAAGCATAGTGAATGGATGCAGGAACAGTGTCCAGAGAGAATGCAAGGTCGCGTTCATGAAATTGACTAGATCTATATGACGGGTAGCTGTATCGATGACAATACATCTGTTCAACAATCTCAACAGGCTTTACTTTCATTCTACCCTGGAGAAAAGCCTGTACAGAGTTACGATGTCAATTACTGGAGGATTCAGAAGAACCCCGAGGAATTTGTTGGATGTAAGATGAAAAAAACTCAGCGACGGAGTTATAACCCAGTTCGTCAAGGATTACATCCATGGCTTGATCAATACGCTCCAAATTGCTTTTCTTTGGCGCGTGAACGGGAGATTGCGAGTGAGAGAAATCTGGATCAGCACTAGTTATCCGAGATTGACTGACATGCGTGAAATTCGCAGATCGAGTCGAGCCAGATGAAGCAACTGCATGAGAGAGACTAGGCTCCAATGCAGTACAACGAGTTTCTGGTTCAGAAAAGTCTACAGCGGCCGGAGATGCTGAGACCATATCAGCAGAATAATTGCTGGTCTGGCATGTAGGTGTAATCGGACTTGGAAGAAGAAAAGAAGGTAGCAAGGTGTTTGAGGAATGTATTCGGATGCATTAGAGGTATCGAAGGAATTGTCGGGATGGCCAGCGGCAAGTTTTTCCGGATAGCTGAGCCTCGTTTTCGCGGCGGTTGCATTGATTTAATTTGATTCTCCCAGACAACAGAATTGGGCTGAAAGGCTAATGGAGGCACATCATTATTATCAGGGATTAAAATAAGATATCTGCAGCACTACGCACCTTGATATCCTGTAGAAGGATTTGACAATATTGCTTGAGGCGCTTCTGCCCCATTTCCCGCTATCTGTGACGCTTTCTCGCGGTCAAATTGTTCCATCGTTGCTTGTATGAGAGTATAATCGAAGTTATATTGAATCGACGCGATATATATATCTATACACGTCGTAGAGGATAGCGAGGAGCAGCAGAAGCGGAAGCAAACTTGGGCGTCAAATGCATCACATGCGTTTCTTTACATAAGCCCAGCAGTTCTCCGCCAACGACTCCGTGGGAACTAGCAGACTCTATATACGGATCGTCGGTGTATATTCGAGTCTGCCTAGGGGAGACTAACTTTTTTCAGGTTTGCACGAGATCCTCAATTTTTAGAGCCATAAATACTGCACATATAAGTATAAGGTTTTGACAGTAGCTTTAGTACATATATTAAACTGGTGCTGCCGACCCATTAAGGTGTCCGACGGCTGGTTGTCGTTTCGCAAGCGGAAGAGGTGAAAAAGTGCAGTTTCGGGCACTGCTAAATTGCCGTTAAGCGCTCATTGCACTTCTCTGCCATTTCGAAGGGTCTCATCGGTTCCCTCTGGTATCTTTTTAAACGTCTCTTAAAAATCGCCAAAGTTGACGAGAAAACACTCTGACATCTTAAATATGGCCTCCCAAAATCCGAGAGCCATCCGTCAAAAATTGCAAAACTTTTTCTACAGTGACATTCCTTTTTGCACTTCTGGGGTAACGATAGTATATATGTACATAAAAAACTGTATAAACACTATACATTTTGTAGAACGTACAGGAACGTACTTGTGGGCAACTTGTGGACAACCTGGCAAGGCGGTCAAGCCGGTCAATCAATACTTGGTTAGTTATGATGAGGTGGCCTCCGTTTTCGAAACAGCTGGAAAAAAACCAAGACCATTTTGAATTTTCTTCAAGTAACACAATCAATTCAATTCTAGTGGGGCTCGTGTGCGAATGAATAGTAGATGTCGCACGGCGCAGCGGCGACAGTAGCAGCAAGGCCTACTAATGCGAATACTTTTGATCGTGACAACATGTCTGCTAGGAATTATTGACGAGAAGGTCGCGCATTGTATGCTTTTATACTGCATGGACACGGCGAACGAGTTACGGGCCGCTTGATGCTCTCAGCTCTGCTGACGGTCAGGTAGAGCCATCATATGATATCTGACATGCAGTTCGCGAGAAGCAATATCTTTCCTGGGCAATCCCTTCTCAACTGACCGCGCTGAAAGTCTTTGGAGCAGTGGGCCCTGCTGACGAGAAGAGAACACGGAAGTACTAAATGGTGAAAAGTGGTTTTTCCGCAGAGTCATCCCGGTATATTGTCGGGTCAATGAAGACGAGAATGGCGCAGCTGGTGGAAGGAGGGAGGAGGAAGGAGGGAAGGAAGGATAGATAAATTGGCTATATGAGTCTGGATGTAAATTATAAGAGAGGGAGGACGTAGTAAGTCGTCGACAAGGTTTGGCTGGAGCTTGGCCCCGCGTGGGTGGGCAAACACTCACTCACTCTATGTCTATACACGCGGATACAAGGCTGAGATCTGATTGACGCTGGTTGATTTCTCGAGTCCAGGGATGGGAAGGTGGGGGACGAGAAATATATCGATTTGGCGGGCGATTCTATCACTGTCAGTCAGACGAGCAGCAGTGGGAGTCGGAGATGAGAAGTATAAGCGCCTAGCGGCGCGCGGTGCCACTCTCACGCCTGCTTATAAGCATTGGTCACGAGCTGAACGTGGAACGCCGGCAGGCAAATTACATCATCGTCCACCACTCGACGCAGTGAGACTGCACTAGGCCCCCAGAAGCTCCTACTGAACCTTGCCCGGCCTGACGCCCTAAATGACGCTATGATCTCGGCCTAATTGACGCTATTTCGGACAAGGATTGTCACGTGAATTTCCAAAAATTGCGCGACGAGCGCCGAAAATCTCAGAAAATCCAAAAATATTGCCTATACGTATTAGAATTCCTGATTCATGCTCCAGACACCTCCAAGGAACGTTACCATCCAAAATTGATCCAAAAGGGTTAAAAATTTCGGCTCGGCGCTGGTGCGCCAGCTCAAATGACGCTATGGCGGACAAGGATTCAGGTTTTGGGCACTAAATGACGCTATAATAAGACAAGGATTTTGCTGAAATCTGACCCAAAATGACGCTATTTCGGGCAAGGTTCTGCAGGAGCTTCTGGGGGCCTACTGCACTCTTGACAGCTGTTTCGAAAAACGGACGTCGGAGGTACCTCCAAAAATCCTGAGGTGACGAGAGCAATTCAGTTCTGGTGGGGCCCGTAGGTCAATGAATTGAAATGAGGAGCAACTGAATGGTTGGCTGTGTCGATTGCTTTTTCTATCTATTAGTTCTTCCATCCTGTATACGTCCTCACTGGTATCACAGTGGAAGACTGGCAAGCCGACTGCGTTGAGAATGCACTCTTACTCCAGTGGGAGCTACACTCACTATTTGCGGCATTCCGACTATACCTCGAATGGAGTAACCATGATTCTGAAGTACCATCGTTTTTTCTTTTCATGTGCTATTAATGACCATTTTACCTAGATATTCATTCGACGGAGATACACACCTCCAGAAGCAAGCCCTATTCCCGCTCTGCGTACCGTTGTCAGTGATGGAAACGAGCTGTGTTCTTTCCCAGGTGTGCTCATTGATAGGCCCCTTCGGCTGCGACAGAACCCGAACATTCCTGACATCGAGAAGAAATATTTCATCATGCATAATTCATTGGCGATATTGCATGGATGTGTGGTGGGGTGGAACCGCAATCTGACGACGAAGATGATGAACAGGAAAATACTAAAGTTCTTAATGATGAAAACCTTGATATTGTTGTGCAGAAGCTGAAGTCGCCTGCGATGCGCTTCTTCTTACGGGAAGGCACATTGGGCCAAGTCTGGGTTCGGAAGGAAGTTGGTGTCGTTTAGAGTTAATCATGATTTTGTTTTCAAGTACTTGTGCATGAAAAGTATCTCTCACTACATCTCTGAAACTGCTGCACTCATTGCCGAAGCCTTAGGTTTGGCTTCTTGAAGTAAGCCTCCCTCCACGACTCGAATACCCGACAATCTACTCTAAAAACTACGATGGGAATCGGATGCCGCGTCAATTCCGAACGTCGAGAAAGTGCGATGCATTTTATTGAAATAAGTAATGTAGATAAGTATGTAGGAGTATACTCGAAAATGCGGCAGCCTGCATCAGTCAACCTCCTCCTCGGTAGGGATCCCAGCATACTCGTCATACCCAAGTGCCAGATTCAGGTTCAGAGATGTTTACTAAAAGTGAAGGCTTCCCCGCGTTCACGCGAGGTCTGGGACCAACATTGATAATTCGGTGAAGATGATAACAACATCTTGTGTGCTGTGTTCACCTTACTGACGTTCTTGTTTTTGTTCTTCTTAGGTCGCCGTTTGCGAACGGTGCCACCTTCCTCGGCTTCGAGCTCGCCAATTGATTCTTGAACTCGTTCTAAGGGCCGGTTGAGATATAGCCTTTTGAAAGCTTGTCATATAGACCGTATTTTAGATACCTCCCATATAGTGTATCTACTTTTGTAAATCTTCAACAGACAGATGCTTGGGACTGAACTCGCCCTGACAGCAACGTATGAAGATGAAGATTCGACGCTGACTTGGTTGACGATCATATACCAAGACAAAGAGAAGCAATAGGTCCGAATAGACTTCAGCGTTCAATTGATGGGTATACAGAGCAAGACGAACGAGACGAAACGGAACAGAGCGCATGCAACCGTAATTACACATTGAGTGACCGCGAATGTACGTAGAAAGACCGAGGATCTAGGATCCAAACCTTTACAAGCCTCTACCACCACTGCCTCACGTAGTAAATTTGGCGGCGACGATGTTGGCCTGCACTGAGTTCTCGGTGGCGTCAGATGGGAAACCAGAAGTCATGACACCCTCGTAGAATGTACCCTCGGCGCCGTTGCTGTTGTCTCCACCAATACCAAGAATGATGGCACCTTCCTTGCTCATTGGGTTGTAGCCAGCCGCGTTTGGTCGCACACCGTTGTAAAACGTCGACAGCGCGCCAGTGGCAGCGTTACCGCCCCTGATCGCCCAATTGTTTGGTTGACCCTTGACCATCGCAGTGACGAAGCGGAAAGTGATGGAGGGATCAGCAGTATTTTGTTTGACATTGAAGCCCGAGAACAAACCGTTCTCGAGATCGGCCATGATCCAAGGACCATTGCCAGAACCGGTACCCCAGGTCGTGGCGCTGCCAAAGTAGATGGCCTCCATGTGGCCGTTGCCGGTATCGGTAGCGCTCCTCTCAGCATTCCCGTAGTCGAAGCAGCAGGCACCGTTGAAGTGGGTTCCATCTAGGACGGCGTACAAGCCCTCTGCGGCGTCACCCGTAGCTATGCCGTTGGTGTTGTCATTACGGTAGCCGACGCCGGGTACAACGAAGACACCATATGCCTTTTGACCGTTCAGGTGGATCGGTGCGGCAGTAGCGGAGGCCAAGTTGTCGGCGCCGTTGGGTCCTGGGCCACTGAAGCCACCAGCAGGAGCTCGGGTTAGATGGTTAGCGCGGCCGGACTGATCGTAAATAATGGAAATGACGCAGGAAGTGCCGGCGCAGAAGGAGTCTTGGGAGGCCGCGTTGGCAACACCACCAGCGGATAACGGCGCAATGTCCATCACGGCATTGTCGGAGCTACGTTGGACCTGGTAGAGTGCACCGTCGTAAGCGCTGAACAGGGCACGGACTGTACCGTGGGCGGCCTAACAAAGTGGATAATTCAGTTCGACAAGCATTTGGATTATCATGAAAACGAACTAACAACACAGGGTGTTCCTCCTTCAGCATAGATGTCGCACGGCGCAGCGGCGACAGTAGCAGCAAGGCCTACTAATGCGAATACTTTTGATCGTGACAACATGTCTGCTAGGAATTATTGACGAGAAGGTCGCGCATTGTATGCTTTTATACTGCATGGACACGGCGAACGAGTTACGGGCCGCTTGATGCTCTCAGCTCTGCTGACGGTCAGGTAGAGCCATCATATGATATCTGACATGCAGTTCGCGAGAAGCAATATCTTTCCTGGGCAATCCCTTCTCAACTGACCGCGCTGAAAGTCTTTGGAGCAGTGGGCCTGCTGACGAGAAGAGAACACGGAAGTACTAAATGGTGAAAAGTGGTTTTTCCGCAGAGTCATCCCGGTATATTGTCGGGTCAATGAAAGACGAGAATGGCGCAGCTGGTGGAAGGAGGGAGGGAGGGAAGGAGGGAAGGAAGGATAAGATAAATTGGCTATATGAGTCTGGATGTATAAATTATAAGAGAGGGACGACGTAGTAAGTCGTCGACAAGGTTTGGCTGGAGCTTGGCCCCGCGTGGGTGGGCAAACACTCACTCACTCTATGTCTATACACGCGGATACAAGGCTGAGATCTGATTGACGCTGGTTGATTTCTCGAGTCCAGGGATGGGAAGGTGGGGGACGAGAAATATATCGATTTGGCGGGCGATTCTATCACTGTCAGTCAGACGAGCAGCAGTGGGAGTCGGAGATGAGAAGTATAAGCGCCTAGCGGCGCGGTGCCGACTCTCACGCCTGCTTATAAGCATTGGTCACGAGCTGAACGTGGAACGCCGGCAGGCAAATTACATCATCGTCCACCACTCGACGCAGTGAGACTGCACTAGGCCCCCAGAAGCTCCTACTGAACCTTGCCCGGCCTGACGCCCTAAATGACGCTATGATCTCGGCCTAATTGACGCTATTTCGGACAAGGATTGTCACGTGAATTTCCAAAAATTGCGCGACGAGCGCCGAAAATCTCAGAAAATCCAAAAATATTGCCTTATACGTATTAGAATTCCTGATTCATGCTCCAGACACCTCCAAGGAACGTTACCATCCAAAATTGATCCAAAAGGGTAAAAAATTTCGGCTCGGCGCTGGTGCGCCAGCTCAAATGACGCTATGGCGGACAAGGATTCAGGTTTTGGGCACTAAATGACGCTATAATAAGACAAGGATTTTGCTGAAATCTGACCCAAAATGACGCTATTTCGGGCAAGGTTCTGCAGGAGCTTCTGGGGGCCTACTGCACTCTTGACAGCTGTTTCGAAAAACGGACGTCGGAGGCTACCTCCAAAAATCCTGAGGTGACGAGAGCAATTCAGTTCTGGTGGGGCCCGTAGGTCAATGAATTGAAATGAGGAGCAACTGAATGGTTGGCTGTGTCGATTGCTTTTTCTTGAGGTGGCCTCCGTTCTTCGAAACAGCTGGAAAAAAACCAAGGCCATTTTGAATTTTCTTCAAGTAACGCAATCAATTCAATTCTAGTGGGGCTCGTGTGCGAATGAATAGCAACTACATAGAGAGCTGTGTCAAACGAATTTTTCGAAGCGGCCTAGGTTTTTTTGAACAGCTGGAAACTCCATTAGACGCAATGGACTTAGTTGACAGATGCTGTCCGGATGGCGTAAATAACAACACTGACGCTGCTTACTGGAAGACTGATGCAGCACTCGTGAATCCCCGTCTAGCATCTTGTGTGCAGTTCCTGGAGCTCCATTGGTTCGAGGGAGTATGGAACAGCCTGAGAGCTATCAAAGATCCTTTATGCTACTGCATGCGTTGTTCAGTGCCTCTAGAAAGTGAACTTCCATACATCAACTGTAGCCATGTATCCTTTTCACTAAGGTGGGTGTTGCTTGACAAGTTGACATGGTCAGGGCTCCTTCAATGACTCAACTCTATCTTTCACAACTACTATCTGCATTCGCTCTACTGGTATCTCTGTTGAGTCGTGCACCACATCTGAAGGTGTTATATGTCGATGTGCTTTATAGCTGGTGGAGTGCGTTTTCTTCTTTGTGCCGTATAGAGGAGTCCGGTGCACCTCGGTCTATACAGCTTGATCAATTGAGGTTCAGTGGGGCCTCCATCACGGATATCATGATGGATGAGTTCCTTACTTGGTTTCAATAAGACTCGTGCCCACTTGATATTCGAAACCTGCGATTGCTGCAAATGAGCTCCAGCAATGCTGTGGTATCTGGGTAGAAATCTCAGAGAATTGGATTCAACTTACTATGGTGAAAGTGCGTCCAACTATTGGTTCAAGTACTTCCACTTCTTTAAGCTTTAACATCATTATCTGTAGTCAGTCATATATCTCGATACACCAACTGTGCAGCTAACGCTACATATCACAGAGCGTCAGTTGCATATGAAGCACTCGAACTCTAACCAGATGAACAAGTTTATAGAACAACTCATTGGGACCGGTTGATCGCACTGGATGCAAAACTTGAAAGCCCCAAGTTTTCTCTACTTAGTGAACATGGGTGTACAGCGCTACAGACTCCCTACTAATGATGATGTTAATGAATCATTTTGGAGAACGCTTTCTTATTAGGAGGAATCGGGAAAGCTAATGGCAAGTTGAAGAACTGGATAGCTGACACGACAGTGTTCCCTTTTTAGAGAGTCTATCAGTCTGGTTAGCGAGACTAGTTCACTGCTCAGTGGTCCTACTGGCATTCTATACTGTCCTACTCAATACCGTCGATCTTGGTTCGAATTTTCACATTACCTATGCTTTGAACCTCCTTCAGCTTACTTCCATGACCTTCGGGTCCAAGTTCCTTAGAATTCCTCCGTTCTACCCTCCGACCCCTCGATCTCTGTAGGTGTCTGTATGATCCCAGTCTATTCATATAACTAAGTAATTATGTACTTATTAAGTATTGCACTCGAAAACACGGCTTCAGGCAGATTCAGACATCAGTCGTCCTTGGAGTCGGAGCAATCAATTCAAGCGAGTCATATACGCTCTTGCGGACAGGTTCAGTCAGAATCTTCACATGTGATATAATGACCGACTGCGTATGGAGTATGAGTAAGTATAGTACTTGTAAGTAAGTCAGCATACATACTAGCGCTACTAGCTGAGTATAATAGTAATAGTCTGTATCCATCTCCATCTTCCTCTCTACCTTGAACTCTCGGAATCAAAACAGGAAGCATTTTAAAGTATTCAAGTAAATAAGTATTGTAGATAAGTATGTAGTATACTATTTGTCATACTTTGTGGAGACTCGAGAACGCAGCTTCAGTTTGAAGCAGATCCATCACTCGACCTCGTTCTCGGTAGGGATCCCAGCATACTCGTCATACCCAAGTGCCAGGTTCAGGTTCTACCATCGTACCACCGTTAGCTCATACCCTCTTCTTAATCAAGCTCCACACTCACCTGTAAACACTGCGTCGCAGCCCCTTTCAGCAAATTATCCAACCCCCCAACAACCACCACCCGATCCCCATCGCTAGAAACCTGCACCCCGCCCATCGTCCAAGTATGTTTCCCTTCGATATCCGCCAGCCCAGGTACACCCTTCTTGGGGTCTCGCATTTTGATGAGCTTCTCGCCCTGGTAGTGTTTCGAGTAGAGAGAAAGCACCTCGCGCGCAGTAAGAGGTTGCGAGAGGGGCATAGAGAGGGTGGAGATGATTCCGGAGAACCACGGTGTTACGGAGGGAATGAATGCGAGTTTGATCTTGGAGTTTTCTCTTCTCCTGCCACCGTTCATCGAGTAGGAGTTGGAAGAAGAAGAAGAAGTGGATGAGGAGAGAAGCCTAGACAAATGAAACCCTGCCTCGCGCTCATGTATATGATCCGTTAACGCGTATGGGCGAACGCCCCCACCGAGATCTTCTGGCGTAACTTTTGGGAGGCTAACGGGGCGTCCGTCGCCAGCGTCATCTCCTCTACCCTTGGCATCAGCGGCAGCCACAGTAATCGTCCCAGCTCCACTATACCCACTCAGCCCAAACACTGTCGGCCACGCTCCAGGCTTCACATACTCGATTAGCGGCGCGATGAGGAGTTGGCTCGAGGTGGCGTAACACCCCGGGTTGGAGATGCGTTTGGAGGTACGGATATGCGGGCGGGAGGAGTAAAGTTCTATCGTGGCGAGGGCACATACAAAGACGAGTAGAAAGGAGGGAGAAAAAAAAAGCATTTTTTATATTGAGTATCGAGTACATGTTGTTTAAGTATGACGAGCAGTCTCACCAGGCAACCCATACACCCAATCCTTCTCGAAGCGGTAATCCGCGCTCAGATCAACTACCACAGAACCTTCGCCTTTACCTTGACTGCCCCTCTCAACAGCATCAACAAAAGGTTTACACGCGCCATTGGGCAACGCCATGACCCATGCGTCATACCTCGCCGTCTTTTTCCATCCGCTCGACGTCCTCAACGGAGAGATTACTGTATGTCACTGGTTTGCGATACCCATTCAAAGAATACCCAGCGAGTTGTCGAGACGATACGTGCGTAAGGTCGAGGTAGGGGTGGTTGGAAAGGAGAGAGGTGAGTGCTTGGCCTGTGAACCCACGTGCACCGAATTAGGGCGAGACGTTTGGGTGTGGTGCAGGGGATGGGTGCTTCGGCTGCAGAGGTGGCTGCAGTAGCATACCCACGCGATGCAGTTGAATACGCTCTCGTACCCTTGGGAATACCGGCTGCTGCTGCTGGGGCCGGTGGCCCACAGGCAAATACTCCCTCCCTATCCTTCCCTTCTCCTCAAACTCCCTCACAACCCTCTCCACCTCTCCCACGTCCTGCAACCCATACCAAAACAAACTCTTGCCAGCCCTCGTAAAGCTCCCCTCAGCTCTTTCGAAATGCCAGCTCCGATTCTCATCGTCTACTTGGGCCGTCCAGAAGAGTTTCCGGTGGTCTTTCTTTATGGCGGAAAAGACGTTGTCTACGACGCTGTTGAGGATTCCCTGACGGGAGCAGAGGAGCTTGGTAAGGATAGGTGTCTCGTTTGGAGGGTGGGAGACGAGGGCTACGACATCCATTGGCTCGTCGCCGTATATCGTATACTCCGTCTGCCCAATCCGCGATAGGACCTCGGTAACGCTCTGGTCCCCAGAAAGAACATCCGGGTCGCGGTCATGAATAACTTGGCGGAATCGATCAGCACCCAGTGCGTCAATGCTGGTGTGTTTGAAGAGTTTATAGCCACGACGAATGAGGGTTCCGGCGCCAGAATCGGTGAAAAGTTCTTTTTGGAGGGAGGAGGCGGAGATGACGGCGACGGAGGAGGTGCGGGGTAGGTAGTCGAGAAGGTCTTTGAATTCGCGGAGTTTGAGCTTAGTACCGAATTTCACCCAAGGTTCTTTCATTAGTGTGTCGTATTCCTAGCAGGATGTTAGATAGATTAGAGGAAGAAAGAAAGGTCGCTACCTCATCCAAATTGATGACACTAATCTTCTCCCCAGTAACACCATGGAACAACCCTCCCTTCTCATTCAAAAACACAATCTTCATCGGCTCAAACTCCTTCGCCAGCTCTCCCGCCGCGATATCCGCATTGACATTGAGAATCTGCCCGTCGCTGGACTCTGCGAGACTAGTGAGGATGGGAAGAGCGCCAGCGCGAATGGACGCTTCGACGGGACGCCTATCAACCTTGGTTATCTTGCCCACCAATCCGTACTTCTCCTTGTCCAGATAGTCGGCGGTGAATACACCGCTGGTTATGGGACGTGCACGGGTACCGAGCTTCTCAAGCGCACTAACAAGCTTAAGATTTTCCTCCAAAAACACCCTCCTCGCAACCTGCAGCGTCTTCGTATCCGTAACTCGAATCCCATCGATGTAATCCGGAACAACACCTGCTCGTTCAATCAACTCGTTCATCTGCGGTCCAGCTCCATGCAGGACAACAGGATACAGGCCTACACGATACAAAAAGCTCAAAGAAAGAGCAAGGTCATCGATGTTATCCAAGACAGCGCCCCCGATTTTGATTACAGCGAATTTGGCCGGCTGAGAGGGATGCGAGGCGGAGGAAAAGATGCGGAGGTGCCGTTCGACTTCGCGTTTGGAGCCGAGGGAGTAGAGGAGCCGGGTTATAGTATCCTATTCGTAAAATTATTATTATTCGTTATTAATTAGTACAGAGGAAGATGAGACCCACTCGATCTGTTTGAGCGACAGACTGAGACTGAATACTTCTTTTAGTACTGCGTACGACTTGGACTGCAGATTGGGTTTGGCGGCCTCGAAGGACAACGGCTGCTCGTCGACCAGCCTGTGCTCGGATGGCTAGCATAGTAGTTGAAGGAAGGAGATGAAAGTTTTTTCTAAATTGAAATTTCAATAAATATTGTCACGGAAAAACACGCGTGAGTCATTGATGGATCTCAATTTCGCTGTTGGCTACAGCTAACAGCTCTACTAGCACAATTCACGCATTCACGCATTTTCCTCCATCGCAAAGCTAAGCTAAGTTTGAATCTATACAATTCTACCTCTTTTTGCATCGTGTACATGTAAAAACACCCTTTCAACACGGTTTCAACGTTCTACAGCTCTACAGCGTACAGCCAGTCGGAGACAGTACACCAATATGCTTGCTGTATGTTAAAATAATCGCAGTGTTCTTGGTCAGCTAGTTCTTCAATGTCAAATAGAATCATGGCTTTCACTCAATCCACGCAGGCACTGCGGGTACCGGTACTGCATCACCGAAGTTCCTCCAACTGTTTTCCTTCCCCAAGACGGCTGGGTGTATGTGTAGCAGCTGTAGCTGGTCTTTAACTTGGAACCTAACCCGGCTCTAATCTGCTCTAGTTGATCGTTGGCTCGGATTGGTCTTGACCAGCTTAACTCTTGGGCGCGAAACCTTGGCTCGCGCGCGCAGGTGGTGCTTTAAATAGATTGTTATTCTTTTTGTAAAGCTCGAGTGTTCCAGCTCTGACTCCAAGGAATCGAAATCCATCATCATCGAGCCGACGAAAACAAACACAAAATATTATAGTCTTCGACTCGGACTCCGTCCAACTCGTCAGACTTTGGACTTTGCAAACAGAGTTTGTCGGCTTGGCGGGTCAAACTCCTGTCTTTCGGCTCAACCTAAGACTCGATCTTATCGATAGGAGTCGTAGACCGTAACCAAAGCCTTCTTCAGCTTCAGCTCGATGTAGCTCGAGGCTCAGGAAAGGACCAGCGAGCTGTGATAATGGCATAATTGCATCATGCACACTCCATGCGTAGGCTTTCTCCTCTTCCGGAACAGTTTTGGCTTTCTTAACTTCAGGCAAGTACTGTATCCCGCCGCCCGCCTCCATCGGTTCCGTCACATGTGTGGTAACGCGTGCGTCCGACTCCGCGCTCGATTGCACCTCCTATCCTGTCAATTCTTAAACAGACGATTTTCCACCCTTTTATCTAGTCCCCCTCTTCCTTCCTTCTTTCACCTTCCTTCCTTCACAGAAATCATTCTTTCTATCCTTTTACCCTTCCGCCCCGCATACATACTTCGAATATGGTCTTCACCCCACCTGGCACCCTTATCGTCCGTTCCCGTGAATACGGCGATGGCATAGAGTACGGCAGCTCCTCTCGAGACGATCTCGAGATCATCCCGGATCACTATGTCAAGAGGCTTTGGAGGAAGAATGCGGTGCCTACGACTGTGGCGTTTGCGCTTGGTGGAGGTGTGTATACCCATTTTCTTCCTCGCACCTCTTTTTACTAACGTTACTGCAGGCAACTCCGCCGCCTCCCTCGACACAGGCCTCAACATGCAAGTTCAATACATCAACAAATCCCCCGACTCCTCCGACCGCTCCGTAGCGTTCTCCGCTACGTCTAACAATGCGACGCTCACGGTGAGGTATGGAGAGAGTGGAGCGACGATTTTCAAGGTCGAGTGGAATGCGAAGAATGTTGAAAGGAGTAGGTGAGTACGAGGACGAGGGCGAGAGAGACGATTCAAGACATACTGATCTGCTTGATATGATAGTATAACGATGGATAACAAAACGACTACGATCAAGGAAGCGGTGAGGAGAGTGGGACTCATGTATGCCGTGTTTGGATTATATTATATTTTGCCGTCGACCCCTAACCCCTTCCTTCCTTCCTCATCTTCATCCCACCCCCCTCCCCCTACTTCTCCCTGCATCTTCCTTCCTTCCTGCTGCTCGCCAACCACCCACTCACATAGCTCCTCCACACTCCAATCCCGCGCTTTCACCGGCCCCGACGGGATGGAATACAAATGGAAGATGGTCTACTGCGGTAACAACCCCTGTTTCCCGACACCTTCTACCGCGAGCTCTACGCCAAGGACTCGAGGCACCCGGTTGCGACGACTGCGAGATTGACTTCGAGGGATGGGTCGATACATGTGAGTAAAATTTGAGTTACCCTACCTGCCTGCGGAGCGTATCGTATCGTATCGTATCTTATTATTTGTTGCGGTGGTTCGGGATTGGGGAGGATTTTTTTTCCCTCTTCGCCTCCGACTATTCGTGTCTCTAGTTCTGACGTTGATTATTTTATTCTAGGACGAAAGTCACCCCATCTACATCGCTGAACGGGGGTTAAAACTCGCGTCATGGATCGTTGCTACTATTGCGGTTCTGGATCGGGTGCAGACGGTGGATAAGTAGAAAGACTCTCCAACGGTCAAATCTACCGCGGCCGGAGACTGAGGATTCTCTTCTCTCTCCTCACCTTCAACCCGTCTGGTTCGACTCGAGTCGGTTATGACCATGTCTCTGTGTCTCTGTGTCTATACTTTACTACAATGTACCTTACTTATCTTCCTTATCTACTTCAATAATTCCTGTACTCAGGCTGGGGCTAATTCATAGGAAATTAATTTTCGGGTTTCGGATTCAACACAATGCTTGAAATATTAGATTCGACGCCTCTCTCTCTCTTCTGTCACTTGTCCTTCGTTTTTTAAGGGGAAAATATGACTTTTCAAGTTGTTCGAAGAAATGAAACATCGTCATCAAGTATATGGAAATGGTCTCCTTGTCGTGTCAGCTATATATTCAACATACACCATCAGCTTTCCTTCAAATAAAAAGCGTTCTATGAAATGACACTCTAACATCGTTAAAGAATCTGTGTCCACCCGTGAACACTAGACAAATATGCACCGTTTCGAGTAGAGAAAACTGGGGCTTTTCAAGTTTGGTATCCAGCGCAATCCAATGAGTCGTTTCTACATCATTGTCATTCCATCTGATTTTTAGGGTCAAACCGCAGATAAAACCGAGTTTATCCGGGTTTAGGAGGGATTCGAGGAGTGCTTTGATATGGCAAACTTGGCAGCTTCCTGTGATCATATATACGGTTTAGCCCAGCCTCTGAGTCCAGTCGAGTCGGTTTTGTCTGTGTCTTTGTGTCTTTATGTTCATACTCTACTACAGTGTACCTTGCCTTCCTTATTTACTTACCTACTTACTTACTTTGATAATACTTACTCCAAACACATCAACGATGGAGTGACAGGGCATGTTACATCAGCAAAACCTGGGTGTGCTGCACAGAACTGGACAGTTCTGTGCAGCACTCATAGCAGCCATAGCAGCCATAGCAAGGTACCCATCTGTCCAGAACTATGGATTGCTATGGACTGCTATGGGTTGCTATGGAATGCACCGATTTCAAGGCATTTGATTGTGGAATGGCTCTATTCAATAAAATATATTAATCTTTTGAATTGCTTCGTTGCACTTCGCGAGACCAAAAATGGATGAAAATAATTATAAAATCATATTATATTGCTGTAGTCATAGTAGGAAGAGCGAAACTAGTAGAACTACTAATATAACTACATATCTGTAATAAAACTAGTATACTATATCATAGGTGGTGACGAGACATTGCTTGAATGCAACTACATACCATAGGCCAAATCAAAGTGGCTCAGGATTGACTTGGGGGGAAAGAAACAGAGCTCGTTGAAGTCCCAGTTATGACGATGCATTATATAGTGTTGGCGGGAGAAACTGACAGCTGTCAAGCAGCGACACTGATGCCGGAATGGGTTGACAGCTTTGTGATCCTGGAGAAACTCATAGCAAGCCATAGGAACCCATAGCAGTTCATAGTTCTGTGCAGGACTATGGCTGCTATGACCCGCTATGGCTTGCTATGGCTGCTATGACCATCTCCCAGGTTTTGCTGATGTAACACTAAGGGGAAAGTTTGGATTTCCACTGCCACCAGTGAGGGTCCAACTGAACTTGGTCTTGGATGACAAGACTAAGTGGTGTATACAGGGAAAAAAGTTACCCTATTCAGGGTACAGGCTTTAGTCTAAATAGTAGCATAGGGTCTGGACTAAAGAATGGCTATTGTATAATACTATAACTTAAGCAAGAACTTAAGGATTCTAAGGACTGAATATGGGGAAGGGTAAATGTCTTAAGTCAGGGTCCAACAGAAAAGGAATGTAGGTAAATGAAGAGAAGACCTGACAGTTTGGAGTGGCGCGTATTGCGCAACTTGCGCATCACTCGTTCATCAGTGAATTCCTACCAAACCCTCCCAGGGCTGAAAAGGGAACCCTCAACCCTGTTGTGTCAGCTATCTTCAATTCGGACACCATCAGCTTTCCTGCTCCCTCCAGAGAAGAAAATCTTTTCTGGTATAACTCTCTGTATTCATCAGTGATTGTGGAGGAGTGTTCAGCCTCGATTAGATGGATATGCACCATTTTGAGTAGAGGAAACTCGGGCCTTTCGAGTGTTGTGTCCAGCACAGCCCATTGTTTGCAAAGAGTCTGATGAACATGAGCTGTACCTGCGGAATAGAGCATGAAGTTGATAGTCAAATATTGCAGAGAAAACCTAGGTCCATCTGGGCTTGGGAGAGTCTTGAAGAGTGGTTCAGTATGGCGAATGCAGTGTTTCAGTGTGATATGTAATGTTAACCTGTGCAAGTTGGGTACGCATTCAAGAAAGTCAGCTGGGACAAGAAAAATATTGATATCAGAATTTGAAGTAGAGCTAGAGACGCAAATCAAGGCTTTCAGCCAGCAGTTCCAATTCTCTCAGATTTCTGCCAAGGTACCACACCATGATTGAAGATTGTGGGAAATCCCAATTCGCAATAGTTGCAGATTTCGAATGTCAAATGGGTGCAAGTCTTGTTGAAGCCAAGTAAGGAAGAGATCAAAGCTTGCGAGGTAGTACCCGAGCCCCAACTGATCGAGCTGTATAGACCGAGGTGAACCAGACTCCATATGCGACTGCATAATAGAAGAGCCATTCCAGATATTCCATTCCTCCTCATGTAACACCTTCAGATGTGTCACTGTAATTCTCAAATTGAACACTGCAGCCGTTACTAACCACAGCCTATCCAGATATCTTGTTGACTTGTTTTCCATCTATTCAGACCTATGATCTCATGCCCTTCAATCATAGTCATTGCTACCTTTTTCCTTTCATTTGGACCCACGACTCCCTTATACCAAGCCCATGTCATTTGACTACGTACCCTATCTCTCCCCTTTCTAATCTCTCTGATATTATTACGACACACATCAGCAAAACCTGTGAGATGCCATAGCAAGGTCCCCCTCTGTCCAGTTCTGTCACTTCTGTGCAGAGCTGCACAGCAGCTGATCTATATCACTTCCCATCACTTCCCATCAGCTGCTGTACAGCTCTGGACAGAGGGGGGCCTTGCTATGGCATCTCACAGGTTTTGCTGATGCATTTATGCAGGACACAATGAACGAGTACTCCCTTTTCTACTGATATCCTTATTACCTATTTTGTTATGATAGTACAATAAGTTGACCATCTTGGACAACATGTTGTATCCTCCCTTTTTGAGAGACAACTCGCACAGCATCAGGAAGAAGTGTCTAGGCCAAGGATGACCTGAGGACAACCTCAAGGTAACTTAAAGATACCTAGGCTACCTAGGTTGTCCTAGGAATTAGGGGATAGACTTAGAACAATCTGAAGTGACCTGAGCTCCCTAAGCAGATCTGAGAAAACCTGACGGAGCCTGAGATTCCTGAGAAAACCTGAGAAAACCTGGAGGAACCTGGAGGAGCATTGGGAAAACCTCAAGTAGCCTGAGGTAGCCTGAGTAATCTAGGAAGCTTAGGCTGCCTAAGTCTAGCCCCCCTGTATCCTGGGAAGCTTAGGCTATATAGGCTGTCTCAGGGGATTATTCTATTTGGCAACCCCATTGTTGCACAACAACCCTCCAATAACCCCCTGAGATCAATTGCCTATCTGGCAACCCTGCTGCTCCTAATGGCGCAGTCTGAACCACATCCGGAACATGTCGCAGAATTTTACAGGCATCAGCAAAACATGTATCTTGCATCTTAATTTTGACAGCAGTCCATAAAATTCCAAGTGCTCCAGAGCCCCCAGTGCTTGCCAGTGCTGTCAAAAATATAAACTTGTACAATATTGCTTTTTAATTTCCTGATAAGGCAATTTTGAAGCCTCTGTGAGCTCTGGCCAGCGCTGGCCATTCCATCTGTGTCCTAGAGCGCTGGGGCTCTGGAGCCACTGTCCAGCACCTTGCAAGAACTGGCTGCATCATACATGTTTTGCTGATGACTATATCAGTGTATACAAGCACACACATGCATACTGGAGATTACATGTGTGGTGCCACAAGATCAAGATCATTTCTTGATCCGGGCCACATACTGTACCATACCTCCAAGCCAATCGGCTCTGATCAGCTGCCAAGGTGGCCAAATTTACAGTACTTACAAGAGGAGAATAAAAAATGACTAGAGCACTCTGTCCAGATTTCTTTTATGCTTGCCTATAGTCATGCCTGAGTGGCAGTTGAAAAGATGTCAAAACATATATACAATGACATGTGCACCGCGGCAATTGCTCATCATTCACGCATGTTTTTCCCAATGCTTGCAATTGAAAAAGCTCTCAGGCGCCTTCAGCACTAATACACGCAACATGATAATGCATATATATAATATTAAGTACCATGTCACAACAATTCCGTAAGATCCGGAACTTCACCAAGTGACAACCCTGCTAAACCCGGTAATTGAGGTGGGTTGTTATGCTCAGGGGGTTGTTGCGCAACAAGGGAGTTGCCAAATAGAATGATTCTGTCTCAGGCCCAGAATATTTTTGCTGATGAGTACTGCACAAGCTGCAACCTAGTCAAATGCGCCAGTAATGCAGCTTATTTTACTATGCAACTACACATACACTGGTTGACAAAACCCTTTTAGCTACATTAATTAGTGCTTGGCAGCCTGCATAAGCTGGGGATCTTGTTTGTAAGGTCCCCAGATCAGTTATTTTGCAATTATATTGGTTTTCTTCTCTTGTTCAGTCTCTCTCTCTCTCTCAGTCTCTTGTCTCTTAAATCTCCAGCTCTCTCTCCTCTCTAATAATTCTATTTCTTTATCACCGACAATGCAACATTGATCTTGATTCCACTAAGTAAACCACCAAACACTCTAGTTATTATTATAACTATGCTACTCTGCCCATTACCAACCCACTGCTCAAAGTAGACATATCTGCCCAGCAGTTTCTGTCAGTGCAAGCCCCCAATACATCAGCAAAACCTGTATTTTTTCTGGAGAAAACCCATTCATTTGGGACATCTCTGGAGCAAGGTACCCTATTCCAGAGACCTCTGGAGATCTCAGTGAAATCAGAATCTCTATTCAATCTTTACTTGGCAATAATCAAGGTTCTATTTTTCTTGCATCAAATCCTATTCAAGAGAGAAGAACCAAACACATTGATATACACTTCCATTACATAAGGGAAAGAGTTGAATTGGGAGAAGTCAAACTTTTCTATGTTTGCACAGAAGATAACATTGCTGATATTCTCACAAAGAATCTCGCAGTTATCAAATTCTCAAAGTTCAAGGATCTTCTTGGAATTCATTTCGAAGAAAACAAGCCATTCCAAAAACTCAGCTCCGCTGAATCTGGATCTGCCGATCCCGGAACTCTCCTAGACCATGCTGCAAAGTCTGTAAACAGCCAAGCCATTTCAAGTTGTTAAACCAAACTCTATTGCTGATACATTGATCTTAGTGAGGGGGAGTGTTGAAAGGATCACTTAGATCATAGTGTTTATCACATGTTGATTGTACCACTCCTTGAAACACCAATCATATATTACTTATGTCTTGTATACAGCAATGCTACTACATATGCTGATTCATTACTTTACTTGCTCTAGTTATGCTATTCGCTAGTTACTCTCTTATGATTGTAGTGGTGTGTCTTACCATTCTGCACACAACAGACTGTCTATACATATATCATACTGTAAGGACTATCATACACATGTATGCTTACCAATACTATGCCTATTATTACATCTAGGGTACTGTATAGTTCATCAGATATTTAGTATACTTATAAGCTGTAGTTATTCTACCTACAGCCTCTATTGTTCTACATACTACTGTCTCACAGATGTACAGGACAATCTAACTCTTCTCTTCAATCCTCTTATACACTCAGATTAGTATTGTGGCTTCACCATTTAGACTTACATGCTGTTCAACAGGTAGGAGCTTTACATATCCTTACAGGGTTTTGCCATTTCCATTCCATAACATCCTCTGGTCTGTAACTGAAAGGATCAGGACATGGAGGTGAGGAAGGATGATTATTATCCTGTGGAGGTGGCATATGAGATGGACTTCAAGGTGGTTGATGAGGTGGGTGACCTTCATTGGGCAATCCATCATCATCAAATTCATCAGGCAGATCTGATGGATGATTCAAATTCTCATCTCAAGTAGAAAACAGTATTAGATCCAGATCAAAAGGATTGGAATCATCAGGTGGTGAATCTGCAGCACCATCTGAGGGTTGTGAAGAGTTGGATGTATTACTATACCATTTTGATCACTTTGTTGGTCACAGGTCACAGGGGCCCCCAATGAAACAAAATGTCACAGTTTGTCCATGTCACAGCGGCCAACGATGAATTTTTTTTTGATTTTGTTGAACAGCAAGTGAGACCAAATGGTGAAATCACATTACTAACCAAGTGTAGAGCTTGAGGGATGAAACAGTTGTGAGAGAGCTTAGTATTGTCAGTTATGACAGTGAAGCAGTAGTATGCAGAGCAATAGGGACTATAGGTAAACTACTACAGCTTATATACTAAATGTCTGTAAAACTATACAGTACCCTAAATCTAATAATAGGTACAGTATTGGTAAGTGTCCATGTGGACAATGGTCCCTACAATGTGATGTATGTATATACATCAGCAGTTGATATCCTAGCTATAATCACATGTACGTAAATAGCGAATGACATTAATCAAATGATATCAACACATAGGAATGTGATTCCAGTGACCAGTAAGCCAATGTTGAATATCACAGTACAAAGTACCTGATCATGTGTCCATGATCGCGAGCGTATCTTTCAGTAGATTTTTGCGGGTGCCCTCTGGGTGCCTGACCCAATTTGTTAAGGAATTTTTGTAAAAATTTCGTTTGGTCACAGGTCCCACCAATCCCAAACAAAATCTAAATTCATTGGGTTGGTCACAGGTCACACCTCCGAATGAAGTGCTCGAAATGGTACAGTATAGGGATTAGACTGAACAGGTTTGTTGGGTTTATTTCCTTCTCCAGATTCAGATTTCCAATGTGGAAACCATGTTTTGTAGAAGGTAGCCTGTGCACCATTTTAAATGGTATTGTTGCTTTGCATGAATAAAAATCCTTTGCTTCCTTGATTATATCCAATGAATACCATAGCTTTGGAATGTGCTGATTGTTTATTTTTACATTGTCCTTTAGGACAAAAATGATGTAAGCACTGGAACTGAATGTCCTAAAGTAGGAAACATCTAGTTTCTTCCAAGTAAACATTTTATTTGGGGTTTTCCAGTTCAATCAATGCATTGGTATGCAGTTGTAGATGTGCATTCCAGTAGAATATGAAAATTCCCACCAGGACTCAGGACAGCATGCATCAGCAAAACCTGTATTTTTGCTGGAGAAAACCCATTCATTTGGGACATCTCTGGAGCAAGGTACCCTATTCCAGAGACCTCTGGTAAAGATGGACACAAGTCTGGATCTGGGTTGACCCGGATCCGCCAGACAGGTACCTGTGGCCTCAAAGGGCTGACCTGTGACCTGCCCCGGATCCGTGGGAAACAGGTCTGGTATAACCAGGATCCGTGGCAGGTATACCTGCAGGTACCTGTATGACCTGTTGAAAAAATTTAATCTAGGTTTTCAGTACTTGTTAGTAATAAATCTTATGCCATTGCTTCCAGTAATAAGTATCAGTAGTAAATAGCATGGACTGGAAGTAATACAATGACTATCTTTTTGATACAGTACTTGTACTTATTTAGCCTAAGCTTTGTCAGTACTATACTAGTGTTGTATTAGCAGTAACAAATTAATAAGTATAGGAGTTTGAGAGCATACAAAGATCCAGGGCTCACCTGTGTGTACCTGGACTAAGCAGAAATACAGGTACCTGCATTTCAAAACCATATAAGATTATTATAAAGGTAACATTAATTATATTCTGTAGTCTACTATATGTGTCAAGCACCATCACTTAGTCCTAGCATTACACTTACTAGTAGAAAACTAGTAATACTAGCTATTACCACTGGTTTGCTGTACCTAATGCTTAAGCTGTAACTTAGTCTGGAGTAACTAGTACTGATGCAGGAATTGGTATCAATATATTATAAGTAGAGAAAACAGCCATTATACTTGTTAATTATAGCTTACTAGCACTATTTTATTCACAACATACCAATACTAGACTAATAGTACTAATATATACAGTCATTATTGACTAGTATTAAACAAATACTAGTGTTAATAACTTCATCAGGTATGAATGTACTAATATCAGTCAAACTTTAATGAAATTACTCAATATTTACAGCACTTGAGTAGTAAAAATTTTATTGATGCCGGATCCACAGGTACCTGCAGGTCATTAAAAATATCCCAAAGGATGACCTGTGACCTGTGGTGGATCTGCAGGTCAAATACCTGCGGGTATTCCCACGGGTATACCTGCAGGTACCTGTTCCGGATCCGGACTTGTGTCCATCATTAACCTCTGGAATTCTCTGGAGAAAATTGACAGTTTTTTTGACAGCTGTCAAGCTCCAGAGATCTCTGGAGACCTCCAGCAAAAATACAGGTTTTGCTGATGTGTATGATAACACATTGCCTCAGATTTGTCCATAAGCATGTGATTGATGTGTTCCGCATGACCATTTTGTTGATGAACATGAGGTTCAGATAGGCTGAGATTTCTGTACCTCAATACCTTCCAATTTAAGAAATTGATCTATGAGTTCATTTAAGAACTCTCCCCCTCAATCTATGCATATCTGTTTGATTGAATGACCAGTTTTCTTTTCAGCCCAAGTTTTATAATCCTTAAAGGCTTGAAATGCTTCGGATTTAAGATGTAGTTTGATCAAAACAGTGTAAGAAGAGCAATCATCCAATATTGTCATCATGTATTGAAACTTGTGATACAAAAGAGTTGGAAACTCTTTTAAATCCATATGTATTAGATCTAAGACATGTTCAGCTTGCTTGTTTGAAGAAGAGAAAGATTGCTGCAAAGCTTTGCCAAGTGCGCAACCTTTACAAAGTAATTTATCAGTAAGAATAAGTATTTCATTTGGAAGACTTTGTTTGTTCCTAGGAGCATGTCACAAAACATCATTGCCAGGATCCCCATCAAATGTGATTATGCCATGTATTGTAATCAATGAAGTGATTGAGACTGTCGCGTCTCATATGCATCTATACGTGTATGAGCGTGACAAGTCCTTTGGACTTGACAAAACGGACACTTTACTTATATTACTTATATCGCACATAAAACCTGAACACTTACTTACTCATTGACAGAGTCTCGGTCTCGCCTAGACTCGTTACATTAGCATATTTACTGGTATACACCGAAGCCACCAACTGTACAGCTGGTGGTATATACGGCGACGCTACCTACAAAAATACAGTTTTGGTTTTCCCCCACCTTCTACTTGTGTACCAAGTGAACTGCGAGAGTTCTACCCCGCCGCACTCAAAGCACGTCCCGCGCACACACAAGACTTGGCTTTACAGAGACCATTCATGCTCAGGGTTCAGTATATCAGACCAGAGCCAGTGAAGGCTGTCACCAAAATACTTAATTGGGACAGCTACTTGCTATGGGAAAAAGTAACCGGAATTGCACTTATGCAGCTATTGCTCCAGCAAAACGAAGTATTGCCTTGGGTTAAAGGTACCTGGTCACCTTATATATTTTACCCTGTAAAGTTAGCTTAAACTTCTGTAAAACTCCCGAAGTAGTGATTTTTCTGCGAAAATGAGCATAACATAGTGAGGATCATAGTCCAAATTGGGACTCCAGATGTGTACTATGATGAGATGGGATGTACTAGAGTGTACTATAGTAATCTGGGCCTAACACAAAGCTGTAGGTAGTGTGATTACATAGAATAAATATATAATTTCCGGTTACTTTTTCCCATAGTGAGTAGTGATGTGCTGGCTTGGCCTGAAGCCATGAAAAGCCAGGCCATGACTTTTGGCCTGGGATGGCTTTTGGCCCAACCTGAGTTTTTGAAAGCTACAATGACTTGCACTGGAAACGTTAGGTCAGGATTGTGACAACCTCATTTATGTGTGTTTATCATCAATACATATTTCAATTGGGCCGAGTTGCCAGCGGGTCCAGATAAACAAAAATAAACAAGGTTGTTAGAATTCTGACCTAACGTTTCCAATGCAAGGTCACTGTATGAGCTGAGGCTTTTTAGCATACAGTTTGAGGGTATTTGTGCAACTGTAAAGGCCGGTTTGAGTCCAATTTTATTGTAGTTCCAAGCTTGCTCAATCTGTCGGATCAAATTTCCCTTGTCTGTGACTTTGCTGATGCAGGTTAGCTTATTTTGGAAGTATTCCCACAGTCACAAGTTCCATGCCACATTCCCTTTTTTCTTCCTTCCCACTTTATTTTGCAACTGTATCCTCATAGGTAATGTATTTCATGTACAGTATACTCAATACAGCCTATGTCAAGAAAATTATTCTTTGTTTCCTTATACAGTGAATGTGTACAGCCACCTGAAAAGCCCTGGCTTGAGCAAAAGCCATGCCGGGAGCCCAGGACACAGATATTGTATACAAATTACATTACAATTGTAAATAGTATCAATGTCTACAAATTTATTACAACTGTAGGTTCCATTAATCTTATCAATACTAATACTATATATATACAGTTGGGCGTGCAAATTTTGGGCAGGCACTCTAAAGCCTCATTTGCGCTTATTCCGAGAGGCCGTAACCCCTGACCCTAACCCCAACCCCTAACCGCTAACCCAGCACGTTTGGCAATGCCGGACTAGCTCTCTAATGTTGGGGTACACCCTTCGGGGGAACCCCAACGAGAGCTAGCCACGGCATTGCATAGAAAGAAAAATAAAAAAATACTTAATTGTACACATCGATGATTCGAATGCTCATCGACAGGTATGTAATTTATCACATGAATCCAATTTGGTGACTGAGAATACCGCTTTGCCATTAGGCGCATGTAATGTAATGTTGTAATTTAATTATAGTACATTGCTGCTGTCAATTGTAATTCATTTGTTGACATTGATATTAATTACCATTGTAAGTGTTTGTAAACAAATTCAATGCTGTAGGTTGAGGCCGGGCCAAGCCAGAGCCATGGTGGTAGGGCCCAACCTCACTTTTGGAAAGCCCAAGCCCTGGCCCATCTGGCCGAAGCCAGGGCTTGTAGGCCAAAGCTGGGCTGGCACATCACTAGGGACAGCAGGTCATTACAATATTTAACCAATCCTTTGGACAGTCAAAATGAAATCTCTTTGTTAAGGACGTCACAGAGGGTATGATACCAAAATGACTTTCTAGGACCCTTGAGTAGTATCTTACCTATGGTGGTGCCCAACCACTTGTATGTAGCCTGCATGTAGCAATGGCAGTGGGCGGTGCACAATGACAGCCCTAAAACCGGCGTTTCCGCTCGTTTAAACAGCGTGACATTTGGCGGGCAATAACACCGTGACACATGACATCTGTCACGTTTCATGTCGCATTTTGTTTGCAGGACTTGCAATTCTTCATCCTTTCATGTGAAATTGATGTGGATATTTTACCTTGTTGTTCTGTACAGCGTAGCGAGACTAATATGGAAATAGGAAAACATAAAAGCTGTAGGTAGCTTATTTAAATTTTTGATGATATCTCCCTGACACAGTAAAACAGCATGTAAAACACTACTAATAGTAAGTAAAAGCATTTTTGTGGAGAAAATTGTGCAATGGACTAATGCACACATAAAAAATCCTTTATCAGCCTCCCAGTAGGCCATGAAGCTTGAGAAAATGCAACTCCAAAGGACCGGTCAAATACTGTATGATCTTGCAATCAGACTTCTTACGAATCTGAGATTTATCTCCATCAACGACTGAGTACACTGATCCAGCTATGCTGATTGCCTCTTTCACTTTGATTCTCTCATGCTTAGAGGGCTCTGGCTTGATTCTTTCCAAATCAGTCAAAGCCATGATTCTACTCAATGCTTTGCCACAATCCTGGGATGGTCTTGCCATGTCCATTCTTTCCCAACAGAGCTTGGCACGAGTACTGTCCGTGGGTTACCTGTACCCATACCCACGGGTATTCACTCTCTCCAAGTCCATACCTGTACCCGTGGGAAAACCGGCACTTAAAATACCTATTACCTGTGGGTACTTTTGCACAGGTACCTGTGAGGTTGCAGGTACCTATGTTTTACCTGCGGGTACCTGCAAGTAAATTCATTAAAACTGTAAATATTGTATACGTTTTGTACAGAGGATATGTGTATAATTTATATAAAATAAATAAATAAATGCCTACATATAGGTGTGGGAACACTTGATCATAATGATGGTGACTATTGTCTGGTCCTACTGGCAATTTTTTGATTGTACAGTAGAATATCTCACAATGCATAGGATTTTGGGAGAAGAAATGGGCTCATTCCACCAAAACTGCACCTCACAATGCATAACATGTTAAAATGCATAAGGATTTTCTGTAAAAGGTCTATGCATTGTGGGATATCTCACTGTATTCAGTTCACAGGCACCCAACCGTGGATTTTTAGTGCCCATATGTGTGCATTTTAAAACAAATTTATCTTGCAAAAAGAATCTTGATAAAAATTATGTCAATTGTCTATATAAAATCCAATTAACATGAAGTCTTGGTAAGTGATGCAGGTACCCGCAGGTACCTGCCATTTCATCAAAATCCATACCTGTGTCTGTGGGATACCTGTACACGCAGATAGTGACCATCCACGGGTACAAAAACCTGCAGGTACCTGCAGGTTTCACTACCTGCAACCAAGCTCCATTTCCCAATACACTGGGCAAAATCTGACAACAACTACCATTATTCCAAGGATACAGGATGAGTATTGCTGCTGCCAGTCTAACAATGCAGTCTTTCTTCAATCTTGACTCTCTACAGTCAAGAAATGCCCTGCCAAAGGTTCCTCCTGGCAGAATCAGAATCAGAAGAAAGATAATCAGGGAGTACCCAAAGGGCAGCAAACCTCAGGTGACCCTAAGAAGAGATGTGGAGGCATGAGCAAAGGTAAAGGCAAGCCACAGGCCCATGAGGGATCCATCAAAACTCCTGCTGCCATCCTCCATCAGCAAAACCTGTATTTTCGCTGGAGAAAACCCATTCATTTGGGATATCTCTGGTGCAAGGTACCCTATTCCAGAGACCTCTGGAGATCTCCGGAGAAAATTGACAGTCTTTTTTTGACAGCTGTCAAGCTCCAGAGATCTCTGAAGACCTCCAGCGAAAAAGAACAGATTTTGCTGATGTCCAGCATGAATTGGGGTTGTTTTTATGCTGAACTGCTCCATGTGTGCTCATCTATGTTCAATGGCTTGAATTGGCCTTGCTTTATGTGGAACTGCCCAACTTAGGCTTATAGATGCTCAACTGCTCAACTGCTCAACTTGGGCTTATCCATACTCAACAGCTTGAATGGCCATCAGAAAAAACTGTTTTGGGCCCAGGAGGATCTAAGGTCACCTAGTCCTCTTAGGCGACCTGAGGCATCCTAGTTGGCCCAGGAAAAAGGGTAAAACTTTGGACACCTCAGGTATCCTAGTCATCCTAGGTGTCCTGGGATATCCTGCGATGTCCTGAGGTGTCCTGGGATATCCTGGGGATCATCAGGAAAAATGGTCTGGGCCCAGGGCTGACTTTAGGTTAACCCACAATGACTTAAAGAGAGTTAAGGGAACCTAAGGATACCTAGGTCTCCTAGGCCACCTAGGTTGCCCAGACTGCCTCAGTTTCTTTGAGGTCACCTAGGTTGCCTAGGATTTAGGGATAAACCTTGGGAATTTGAGGCAACCTGAGTAAACCTGAGTAAGCCTGAGTAAGCCTGAGCTAACCTGAGGAACCTGAGGTAACCTGAGATAGCCTAAGGTAGCCTGGGGTAGCCTGGAAGACCCAAGGTGACCAGGGTGACCAGGGTGACCAGGGTAGCCTAGGTTCCCTAGGTCATCATAGGTTTAACCCCTTCTTGCTGATGATGTCCTGAGGTGTCCTGGGATATCCTGGAATATCCTGGGGCATCCTGGGATAGAAATTTTATCCTAGGATGCCCCAGGACATCCCAGGACATCCCAGGACACCTAGGATGACTAGGATACCTGAGGTGTCCAAAGTTTTACCCTTTTTCCTGGGCCAACTAGGATGCCTCAGGTCGCCTAAGAGGACTAGGTGACCTTAGATCCTCCTGGGCCCAAAACAGTTTTTGCTGATGCATTGTGCTGAACTGCTTAATTCAAGTTTATCCATGCCCAGTGGCTCAAATTGAGCTTGATCATGCCTAATGGCTCAGTTTAGGCTTATTCATGCTCGACTGCCTGGATCATGCTGCACTGCTTAATTTGGACTCATTCATGCTCAACTGCCTGAATCACACTGCACTGCTTAATTTGGGCTCATCCATGCTCAATGGCTCAATTTAAGCTTGTCCATGCTCAGCTGCTTGAATCATGAGGTGCTGCTCAATTTGGGCTCAACCATGCTTAATGGCTCAATTTAAGCTTCTATACTCAACTGTTCAATTTAGTCTTACCCATGTCCAACAGCTTGAATTAGTTTGATCATCCTCAACAGCTCAACTTAAGCTCATCTGTCCCAAATGGCTCAAATTGGGTTCATCCATGCTTGTCTCCTCATCATTGACTCAAAGCATACTGTTCAAATACAGCTTATCCATGGTCAACTGATCAAATTGTGCTGAACTGCTCCATTTGGACTTATCCATGCTCATCTGTGCTCAACTGTCTGAATCAGGTTCAATCATACTCAATTGCTGAATTCTGGCTCATCCATGCTCAATGGCTTGAATTGGGCTGACCTTATGCTCAACTCCTTGAATCCAGCATGATCATGTGCAACTGCTTAACTTAGACCCATCTATTGTTGATGATCAAATCAGGCTTGATCATGCTCAATGGCTCAAATTTGGTTCATCTATGCTCAACTGCTTGGAGTACTGAACTGCTCAATCTGTATAAAGTCAGAATTCACCCAATATTTCAACTTTTGATAGATCCATTTTGGTTTCAATTTGATACTTTGACTTTGTTAGCTTCAACTTTTTGGATATTATTCTAGTTCAAATTGAAAGCATTTCAACTTCATCTTCATGGAACATATCCAAACTCCATTAAGTTCAATTTTTGCAGAGCCAAGGAAGCATTGACTCAGATGGAGGTGCAGTTATTATTTCTACAATTTTATCAGCCCCTAAAACAAGATTGAGTAAGCTCAAATCTAATTTTGGAACACTTCCCCAATAGACTTGCAAAAGACATAAAATTTTCTCCTGGTGGAGTACAATTTCCCCCTTGCTTCAAATCCCCTCTTACTTCGCATTGGAGTCTTGCAGCTATTTACTCTTGCAGTGTCAGACTTCAATTGCTTTGATTTTCCCCTGGTACTATGCCATCACCTCATAAGGACCTCAAGAATCAAGGATGCCCCATGCACTCTCTCATTGAACTCTACACTCCATCATTGCACCAGTGTCTATATGACATAAATGGAGCTGCAAGCGCTTGTGCCAACTGGGCACTCATTCGGTGGTATCGTGGATTAAGGAAAAAATTGACTATGCATGGGGTCAAGTTTGAACCAAAAGATTGTGAATGTTGAGCTTGTTTTGCTCCAAGGTGCAATTGTTGCCAATGTGGAGCAAATTACAGGGGAAATGGGGGATATCTAACCAAAATGGGACAAAATGGGAACCAATCAAGAACCAATAGGCTTGCCATAGAATGCCTCTTCCAAAGTTGAGATAAAACAATTTCATGAAGAACAAGGTTGCCTTGAACCAATTATGTCATACTCTTCTTGAATCTTGGTAGGTTAACATTTCAACAGGTTACATTGCAGAGTTAACATGTTGTAGATAACTACTAAAATATGCATAGCCACGAGTAGCAGTACATACTAACCCAAAGTCATAGTTAAAATGAGAGAAGTTTAAATTTAAAGCTGGTCGAAAAGTTGAATATTCAAGTTCATCAGCAAAACCCGTATTTTCGCTGGAGAAAACCCATTCATTTGGGACATCTCTGGAGCAAGGTACCCTATTCCAGAGACCTCTGGAGATCTCTGGAGAAAATTGACAGTTTTTTTGACAGCTGTCAAGCTCCAGAGATCTCTGGAGACCTCCAGCGAAAATACAGGTTTTGCTGATGTTGAAAGTTAAAAACCAAAATTAAAATTGGAGTTGAAGTTAAAATATTTGGTGAAAATAGACACCATAAATCTGGGCTCATCCATGCTCAACAGTGTAATTTGGATGCCCAATGGCTTGGATTGGGCTTGCTTTCAGTGTTCTCCCTAAGGGTTAAGGCCTTAATGTTGTTAAGGCTTAATTGGGCTTAACATAAAGGGTTAAAGAATTTTTGGTGAGTTATTAACAGCTTAAGGCCTTAAGTGGCAGTGTCATTGGCCCCGGGCCGACCGCGTCTTGAATTTTTATTTTCAGCAACTCGCACTATATCGGCTCTCAAAAACTCATATTTTCCTTCATGTCCTCCAATCCTCTCTGGGAATGGGGAGCAGCAAAATAGATCTTACTATGGCTCTCACAGATCAGGAGGAGGATGAGATTCCGGATGACAGTGCAATAGAGATTGATTCAGGTGATGAGTACATAGAATAAAGCTTTATAGAGTACTGTAAACCAATATAAGGGACTTTGCAACTCCCGCAGCCCCACTATGTGAAAAAAATCAAAAAAAAAATGTAATTAAGCCTTAAACTTGGCCTTAACAGTTAAGCCTTAAGCCCTGTTAAGCCTTAAAAATTTTCGAACCTTGATTTAAGGCCTTAAGGGCAAACACTGCTTGCTTTATGCTCATCTTTACTCAATAGCTGAATTTAGGCTCATCCATGCGCATGGCTTAAATTGGGCTTACTGTACCATCTCAATCAATTCATTGGTCACAGGGGCCCCCAACGAAACAAATGTCACGGTTTGTCCCATGTCACAGTGGCCAGTGATGATTTTTTCAATTTTTGCAATTTTTGCAGTCACCCACTGGGCGCCTAATGCAAATTTGTAGGAATTTTTTGTACAATTTTCGTTTTGTCACAGTTCCCATTGATCCCCAACAAAATCTAAATTTGTTCAGTCGGTCACAGGTCACACCCCTGAACAAAGTGCTCAAAATGGTTCAGTACATGTGCTTACAGGCTTGAATTCCACTTAATTATGCTCAACAGTTCAAAGCTTAATTTGGGCTCATTCATGCTGAACTGCTTGAATTGGGCTCACATCAATGGTTCTAGACTCAGATGCCACTCACCCTGCCCAACTCTTGATTATCCTATTAATAATAGGATACCAATTTTCATGAGTTTTTGTACAAGTAAGTTTTCTATTTGTGATACAATGTTGAACATATTTTGATATTCTCTTAATTGTAAGAAACCATAATACCTATGCCCTCAAACCGATCCGTTTTATTTCTCAAGCATCAATCACGGTGAAAACAGCGCTAGTAGCCTACTTCCCTAGATTAGGCCAGTACGGTACCGACACTTAGGAATACGGTTCCGAAACAATAAAGGACCTGACATTCAATTCAATATTACATCACTTGACTCATTCCTAGTCATAATAAGTAGTATATAAACCACTGTAATTCTAAACTAAACCCCAATGTATTTTGTATCCAAACCTATATTTGAGAATACAACTGGCTCATTTTATCCCAGTTTGATTAATGAAGGGCTCTTCCGACGCTTTCCCGGCCGAATTACATTTTTTAAGTTACGCGTTGACATTAGAACTTACGCTTTGGCATTGCCGGGCCCTCAAATACCCAATCCGCAAAATGCAATTGATAAGTTTATTGATAATATTTACCTAAGTCCGGAAACTTATGGGCTCCTGCATGCAATGTTGAGAAGTAAACCTTCAGAATATTGTATTCCCATACTACTTAATACTCGTACGCAGGATACACAGCTTTCTGAACTGAGTCAGTGGACTCTAGTGCTCCTTCGATGATTTAGCAGGTGGAGCCTGCTTTGGCGTCCGTCCCTGTGACTTGGGTGTCTGCTTCTTAGTAGCACTGGATTTTTCGGATGTAGCGGTTTTCTGTTTGTGCGGAGGAAGGGCACATGGCAGAGCACGGTGGTTTAATTCCCCGTTCTCATTGTAAAGCAATCGAACGTTGAGTATACCATTCGCATCGACAAAATCACGTTTACAGGGCTGGTTGTCCAGCACTGCTTTGGCATCCTTTTCCATGTCGGGTACTTTCTTGCCAGTATCTTTCTGAAACGATGTTAAATGGATGATGGATGCTTCGTTGATAAGCTGCACATACCTCAACACCGTCCGCAAACTCCTTCGCCTTTTTCAGGGCCAAAGCTTGATTAGCCGGGTCACTTTGCATATTCCGATGGCCTTCGTTAATGGGATGGGTCGCATCATTGCCAGAAAGAATCTCTTTGACATTGGCGGCTTCTTTTCTTCCAGCCTGTGGATGGTCAATGTTTGTTCATTATGTAGTTCCAAAGATTTTTATTACCCCACGATTTTGCCCAGAAGGCTCTGGTACAGTCTGTTCTTCATGTTTATGCTTTGTCTCTGTCGAAAGCTGGCTTACTCTGTACTCATTGTTAAACACATTAAACATATCAAAAAGAAATATTTTTACTTACTTAACACCAGCCTGCGCCAATTTTGCTTCATGAAAATCTTTCGACAGGACGTGTCCTGTTGAGCTTGCATGAGTGGACAGAATATCATAGTGGAATGACTCCTTACCGGCATCGCTTCCTTGTCCCGTCTCTGGTGCGCCGACATTCTAAAGTTGATAGTTAGCAATAATGCGGGTAAGTCACTCATTGACTCACTGCCGCCGCATGTTTCCTAGCCTTTGTAGAATCATAAGGAAGTGAGTTGTCCATGCGGCTTTCCAAAACTGTCGTGTCAACAGGCATGGAGAGAACACCGCTGACGAACAGTGCTACTGTAGTGCTCAAAATCAGAGACGACCAGCGCATGATATTGGTGGATGAGAAGTTGAATCTTAGAAGGTTTGTAGTGGGAGGCCAGCTCTACTCTATCGGAACACTTGCTAGTGGCCTTTATACTGTCCCATTTCATCAATTCGATTTTTTTGAACCTTTTTATGATCAATTTTAATCAAGTATCAAACTGTTATGCTCACCCACTACTGCTTCCGGTTTAGACTCTGGAGTTCTCGGGATTTAATCTGGTGTTCTCGGGATGTAACTTGGTGATTCCGGGTGTAGATTATGTTGTTCCTGACTTGAGTCTCGCACTCACTTCCCCCAAGTGCGGCAGTGGCCGTACTCACAGATGTACGTGTTTTAATGTAAGCTGTACTGCATGAATGGATACATTGCGAGTTTCCAGCGGGTTTTCTGTAGAACACCCGTACCATCTTATCATGATCAAAGAGGCGCATCTGGCATCATGTTGCCGCGATGTAATGCCGGCTTGTGGAGAATCAGTAAGTAGTACTAGTTCATTTGTTGCAATGATTCTAGTGCTGCCGCGGTGTGGGCCATGAACCTTGTGAACTCGGTTCAAACCCGAAACACACTCAAGGTTCAGATTCAATTAACTAAGTGTTCGCAAACTGGACATTTCAATTTTGGTGCAGGTTCAAGTTCAGATCCTTTTTGGGATGCTCCGAACCTTTGAACCTCAGTCACCTCATTGTTCTTACTTATGCATCATATGCCTCGGGAATTATCACTCTTCTCAAATGCACTGAATTCAAGCCCCAAAAGCGCCAGTGCATGATGCGCTTGCGCGAATCAATGCTTATGAGCAACTGGCATAAGGCATAAGCGCTCTGTGACTATGTAGAATATCCGGCAGGCCCCATCTCATAAAAAATACAAATAAACAAGTGTTTCTCGCACTTGATCACTTCCCCCTAGTGCGGCAGTGGCCGTATTTACAGATGTACTTTTTGTATGTAAGGTGTAGTGCATGAATTAATACATTGCGAGTTAGCAATGGGTTTCCTGCAAAGGTCATATCACCGCAACCGTACCATCTTGCACTACATCGCGGTTTCATGATCAAAGGAGCGTTCTTTGATCACGATACCGCGATGTAGTGCCGAGTCGTGGAGAATTAGTAAGTAGAACTAGTTCATGTGTTGCCACGATATTGTGGACTGTGTCTGGTCCTCGGCAAAGTTTTACTTACATAGCTACTTGCTCCAAGAGAGTCTGAGTCCATCCCAATTCCAGACAGCCTGCAGCCTCCCTGTTGCGAGATCTCAACGTTACATACAGCCTCTGTTGAGGCTGTTTCAAATGGTGTTGCAAAATTTGTAAACTGTGGCCTATTATTTACAATTAAACAGCTTTGAGTGATTCAATGCTAGCTTGCTCAAGCTTACAAACATCACACTGCGGAACTTGAGGTGGACATCGTATCAACATCCTTTGGCGACCAACTCCCCCAAGTTTCATCGCAGGGAGACTCGTAAGTGATAAATCATACCAAATGAGACTAGCAACGTTTGAGTATTCAGCAATCTGAAACTGACAGTAAACATCAGATTTCCCAGCAAACATAAGATTTAACAGTGCTCCCAGTGCTCTCCAGTGTTTCCCGGCATATTTTATCTATTTTTATTTCCAAATAAGGCAATAATAAGGTCTCTGAAAGCTCTGGCCAGTGCTGTCCTTACCATCTGCATCCTGGGAGTGCTGGAGTGCTGGAGACTATGGCCAGTCCTATCATGAACTGGCCGCATGCGGCATCACACATGTTTTGCTGATGCCTACTGTTGTACATGTACTGTCATTGGTTACGAATCATGATATCGGTATAAATTTTGATTAGTATGGAGAGCATTGGACATTTAGCATTGATCAATCTGCAATCTGCACAGCCGAAGTGGCCTGCACTAGTAATGCACCCGTGCCTAGTAATGCACCCATGCCTAGTAATGCAACTGCGCCTAGTAATGCACTTCTGGCAGCAAATAGTTTGTGACAGAGAACACAATTCACGTTCATTCCTCTTTGAACTTTCACTGTACACTCTCATACATGTTTTCTAGCCATCAATTTAGCTTTGCAATGCATTGAAACTGAAATATTCAAGACTTCTGTGAAGTATGCTTTTTCAGGTGCATTTGAATTCTTCAATCTTGGTACAATGCAATAAATTTCCTTAGGGCATATGGCTTGGAAGTTGGGATATATCATATATATAAGTATATTTGACCAGAATGACTGCATTCCAGCGGTTGGAGACAAAATTGAGCGTTCGAGAGGCAGCAAAGAGCATCGAAATGCACTTACGGGAATTGCCGGAACTCACCAAAATTGGAGTGAACTGCCCACCAATTTTTGATGCGTTTTCGAATGCATCCTGGCAGCACTCAAAACATTCTCTAAAATCGCCAAATTCCGGAATCGTATTGAACATCAAGGTATATTCTGATATACTACAAAGTTTGAAGATAATTCATCAAGTTTTTTTTTTCAGTATGGACATTTTCGAGTACATTACTGGTACATTGATAGTAGGTTGCCCACAACCTTGACTCTCACGCATAACAATAATATACCTAGAACCCGGGCTAACCCGGGCGCAAGCCGGTCAATCAACACAGGGTTAATTACAGTGCTTTGCATAAAGGTTTACTGTTTCATGATTTTGAATTCTTGTTTATTTGTGCTTGTTCTAAGATGGGGCAGTGTATTCTATACAGTCACAGGGCGCTTGTGCCTTATGCCAGTTGCTCTGCATCGATCTACGGCATCATGCACTGGCCCAATCAAGTTATAACATGTACAAATAAACAAGCGTTCAAAAAGCATGAAGCAGTGAACCCAAAGTGAACCGCACAATGGCCTTTCTCATGGACATCGTTGAGCTTGTCGACGCATTCTGTACAGAGCTCGCGCTGGACGACCTCGCTAGACTTGCTTTATGCAGTAGGAACCTAAATCATATTTCCACCCGTCACCTGTATGGCAACATTCCAGCTCTTTCTCCCAGCTCCATACTTGCACTTCTGCACTTGCTCCACAGAAAGCCTGATCATGCAACACTTGTACGGTCATTCGTGCTTGACGTCGACCCATCCCATACGAATGCTTTTTATCGACTTGTACGCCATGTACTTGTCAGCATGTCCAATCTCCAATCTCTCACGGTAAATTCTGTGAATGAACGACCGCCTACGAGCTGGCCAGGCCTGATTACCCAAGAGCTCAACTTCCCATTCCAATTACACCATTTTGACACAAATTTCAAGCTCAATCATCAGCTCGCTCTCTTTCTACGTACACAACCTCACATTGTCGAGCTTAGGATAGCTTTAAACAAGTGGCCGGAAGGAGAAAACCAATTCATGGAGGACTTTTGGCCACCTGCTCGACGGAAGCTCTTCGTTCTAACGGACCAGGAGTATAACCTCAGTATTCTGAAAAGTCTCCTGGACATTACACATTGGGAACAGCTCAGTTTTGGTATCTGTGGCAATGATCCTCGACCGCATGTTCTCTCCTTACCGACTCCATCCGAATCTCTCCGACATATTCAGGTGGAGAAATTGAATGGCTGGGACATTGAATCTTTAAGGGATTTTTTGGATCATCTTTCCCATCGTACTCCCAATCTCGAGTGGCTGATATTAATGAACCTTTCCGGCGGCAAGGAATCATTCGGACGAGTAAGCATACTATCCTCGCTCTGAGTTTATCTGAGAATATAATCAGGAATCTCTCGAACTAGTGGGAAGATATCTACACCCTTTCAAACGTCTTTTTCACTTTTCGTGTCTCAACACGGTAGCCAACGAAGCTGATCTAGGATCAGAGGAAATAAGGTCGATCTTGAAGCAGTGGTCGGATGCGTGTCCGACTCTGCGTTCTGTTTGCGTGCGGATGCTTCCATTATGGAAGAAAGGCGGCAATAATCAACCATGGCTGTCAAGCAAGCCAAGCTGATAGCTTCAGGTATGTATAATCTATCCAAACCCCGAGTCAAATTTCAAACTGTTACTGAAGGACCTATCGTTTGAACCCATCCCGCTTCTGGATTCTCTGAGGCCGATCTGGTTTGGAGGAAGAAAAGCCAATAAGAAGGCCAAAATATAAGGAAGAAGGAGGAAGAGGAAGAGGAAGAGTGAGGGAATGGGATGAAAGGACAAAAAATAAGAAAAGGTAGCAATGGAAGGAAGAGAGAGAGTGGGCTACTTCGAAAATTGGAACAAAGCCGATTCCTTGTCCCATGTACATATTACCGCGTTGCCAATTTCAATCCAACCAACACAAAGGTTTCGACTGCGAAATAATTTGTGTCGGATTGGAACTGTGATTAGCATCTAATTTCAATGGTTTGGCGCCGAAGGAGGTGCTTCTCTTGTGATGTGCACAACAAGTGCTAGTAATGTTGCGTCGAGAAACGTGGGCGAGGAAAATCATGTTCTGGTGATGGTTTAAAATGATTGGCATAGGGACAATGCTTTATTGATTCAACCTGACGCTTGGGCATAGGATGGTTGGTAACTTTATTCCTAGACACGGTATTAGCGTTCGGACGAACCACGAGGCAGAATAGGGCAGAAGACAAACCCAATATGCGAAAGGAAGGGATACTCTAGAGTACGACCCCCCATTCCCACAGCTCGTAGAACTTGAGAAAATTGTGATGGTCTGGCGTGGATCTTTCGGAGGAAGCAGGCATAATCACAGAAGCTTGGAGAGATTACTTCCGGAAGCACCGTTTGCGTTGGCGTGAGCTCCAACGCACTTAACAGTTCAACAGTGGCGCTCAGGAAGGTGGATTGCTATTTCGGAGAAAAGCCCAGGGAAGGACTACAGCGAAATTGTGGGGAGAGCGAGTTGAGCTGATTTCGAAGACGGCGAGTAGTGGAGACATTGGAGCATTCTCTAGATTTGAACCACCACCACCACCACCTTTCACATTTTCAGCACATTTTTATACTACCACTCTCGATGCCTTTTCCCTCTAACTCCAAAACCGAGCCCCGAGTCGAATCTGAGTCGCAAACTACCCGTAAAGACATCCGCTCACAAGGACTCGGTGACTATACTCAATAAATTCGCTGGTCTCGTAATAGCATTTTCACTACCGCTTTTCATGAAAATGCGGTTGCTCGATAGGTCATTCAGAAGTTAGGCTGGAGTCGTTGTTCAAATCATCAGAGTGTGTGTGTTTGGAAACGCATTTCGTAACTCGGAAACACCGCGCCTACCTCAATGCCTATCTTTCATCCTTTGGCTTATTACGAGTCCAGAATGAAATGAAGGAATCATCCTTATGGATGTCAGCAGTGTTGGCCTTAGGACTTAGGACTTAGGACCTGATTAGGATTAAGGCCTAACATCATTGGAATTTTTATTAGGTTGTAATTAAGACCTTAAGTACATAAGCGCTAGGGTTTTGAGATACAATTCAGTTCAATTTATTTGGCCCAAATCCAATAAATCATGAATTGCATCAGTACATATTTCTTGAAAATTGGTTAAACTGCGTATCTGTACTGATTGTACTGGTACAACCAGTGCAGTACAATACAATTTATGTGGTTTAAATTAGTTCAGATTCAAATTGGTTTATATCAGTATAAACCAATATGAACTGATCATTATACACTATTCCAATGCTAGATAAGTAATGTCTTATGGTAATCATGTTATAGTAAGTACTAATAATTACATACTATTAAAAATGTATCTTGATCAAGATTCAAGTAAGAAAGTACTCTTTCAGCTTCTTGTATAGATATAATGAAGGGATTGTACAGGTTCCACTGTGTGTAAGTATGTACTGATTTAAACTGATTCTTAGTTGGGCCTGGTCAGGACTCAGGTTGGGACCCCTATTCCAGGCCACGACGGGTTCAGCTTTGCCAACCCGAGTCCCTTACCTGCTTGTTAGCACAAGCATGCAATTTAAGTGCCCTTCTGAGTAGGTAACATTAAAGTTACATACATACACATCAGCAAAACCTGTATTTTCACTGGAGAAAACCCATTCATTTGGGACATCTCTGGAGCAAGGTACCCTATTCCAGAGACCTCTGGAGCTCTCTGGAGAAAATTGACAGTTTTTTTTGATGGCTGTCAAGCTCCAGAGATCTCTGGAGACCTCCAACAAAAATACAGGTTTTGCTGATACAGCTAACCAAGGGTCCTGGCAAGGGACACAAGATTGGAGTTGATTGTCAAACAGTCTAAAATAATTAAAACAACATTGAAGTATTCTAGTATAAATGTTTGCTGATGACTAGTGTTCCTCCTGGTCATCTTCATCTAACTCATCTGTCTCAAAGGTGAAGCAGCTCCAGAAGGGAATCAAACTAAGAAGGGAAAGCATCAGCAAAACCTGTATCAGCTGGGACCCTCTGGGAGCGCTGGCCAGCGCTTGCCGGCATTGGACAGGACTCAGCAGTGCCGGCAAGTGCTGGCCAGCGCTCCCAGAGGGTCCCGGTCAATACAGGTGTCAGGTTTTGCTGATGAGGGTAAGAGAGAAAGTGAAAGTGAGCTATGGCTTGCTATGACTTCTATGACCATCTCACAGGTTTTGCTGATGTTATCTTATGATTCTTATAATGAGAAGACAAATTCCTGGGAGTTGGGCAGTTCCCATATTCTTAGTGCATTTGGCTAACTACGTGTGAATGCAGAGGCAGGCTGAAGATACAGTAATTGGAGGATCAAGACAAAGAAACGTGAGATAAATTGCGGCTTGTCAATTGACCTGCTTGTTTGGGTTGAACAAGCCGAAACAAGCCGAAACAAGCCGGTCAATCAATACTTAGTTACGATATGTTGGGAATACACAGAATCTGCACAGTAAATGATCAGCAACAGCAGTTTAATCAGTGTGGTGTAACATTTACCTCGCCAACTTGCAAGTTGTCGCAAAGGGGGTCAATTTGGGTGTTGGCAGCCTCCAATACGGCAGCAGTGATGCCAAACTGATTGGCGATCGAAATGCAGACGTCACCAGATTTGATGGTATAATCTGCACTGCAGGTGGGAGAAGGGAAAGGGATACAGAGCTGCTGCCCCACAAAAAGGTTATCGCAGTTGATATTCACGCCCTGCATTGGACAAGAAATGAGCTCAGTTTTTTGGCTCCAGAGACGGTAAAACACTCTTACCGGATTGGCAGTGATCAACGAAATGTCAGATACCTAGGAATTAAGAAAGTTAGCAAAGTAGCAATGCAACTGGCTACTTGGTACAGAAACCTACATTAAACTTTGCTGAGATTGTAGCGCAGTTGTCGCCTGAGACCACGCTATAGGTCGCTTGACAACTAATTTGCGCGAGGACACGGGCACCTAAACCATTCAGGTTAACCTCCGATGAGTACCGATAGACTGAGAGCTATACCCATGATAGCACCAAGGGCAGTGACCAAGGCGAAAAAGGAAAGACGAGCAAGCATGGTGGACGAGAAGGCGGAGAAGCAAGAAAAGTAGGAGATGTGGGGTAAGAGAAGAGAAACCTTCAATGACCTGGGGAAATACTTGCGAAATGTTTAGCTTTTTATAGGTTTTCGAGGGGGCCATCATTTTCTGGTTACCGTAACAATGTAAGAAATCTGGCATGCATTGAATTGTCAAGACGGTCTTCAGATGTCGCAAACTGAGTCCCGCGCAGAGCGACATTCAGGAGAAGAAGATTTATGTAGATGCTTTCCGTCTCGTTTTTTTTCTTTGAGCTGCAGAACTTGGGCAGCATTGTACATTCTGCAGAGTCCAAAACACCAACGAAAATAATTTGATAATTATCCGCATACCAATAAGTAGTCTTTGGAAATCCCAGCTTCCTGAGTCAACCTCTGTCAAATTCCTTCGCTCCCGCTACACCATACCAGGCCACGCACTTCACGGAAATCCGAATATGATGATTGCATATTATTGAAGAGGTCAAGGTATTTTGGGCCTGAAGGAATCCCGTATCCGTGTAAACAGTGACGGCGCTTCTGGTACCCGTTACCTATTTAAATGCGGGTTCACAGGTAGGTAGTACTATGGTTGTTCGGGATATGCTGACTATCGCATTGCGGGACAACCAGTGAAGACATGAAAAATCTGAGTAGGCCATTCGATTCGTAGGCCTTTAAAACCCTCAAAATAAGATTATTAGATTTTCCCTGAATTTCCTCATCGCATCGGTCGTCTCCCGAGCAAAAACCAGGATATGCTGATTTTTGATGCGCGCCAAAAACCTTAGAGGCGAACAATGAGTCTTTCGTTTGCGCAATACGCTATTCTTCACATTTTCCTTAGGAAATTTGGATTTAAGATATTACCATTATATGTTCTGGCTGGAGCAGCGCAGCTCAACATTTGCTATTCATATATATAGTGTTCCTTAAACTTTGATGAGGTATGGAGGTCAATGATTTCAATGTTGCATTTACTATACTTCCTAACCTCAAATATCAGTCTTGAAAAGTATCTAGGATTGATAAACACTATCTAATAAACTTGTGAAATAATCCTGGTGGGCACTCAAAAACGGGAACGGTGTAAATTGAGCGATTTCCAAAATTCAGCATATCCCGGTCCCAGCATATCCCGAACAACCATAGTAGATAGATAGATAGATAGATGCACAGCGTTGTACCTGGTATTCAATCAATACAGTAGAAAATGAATTGGCGTTTGCCAGAGTCTGCGACCTTTCTTTCGACCAAGAAAATGAACCCAAGTACACCCAGTCATCTTCAGAGACAAAATTCGTGTTGAGGTTAGCGTCATAGTGCGTTTCAGCATTGAAAGACTGGATCCAAATTGACGGATAAACAGAGTACCAACATGCATGGGGTCATCCTTATTCAACGCATGGTCCATCACAATGAGGTACAGGGATCCGGATCCGAATATACATGGACCAAGCCACCTTGTATGGCTTGCAAGATCAAGGATCTTTGTAAGCCCTTGTTCGCTGAAGTTTCCTTGTAGAGTTACGACCTCGTAGTGTATAGGACCTTAACTTCAAACATCTTTGATACAATATCAAAAGGTGGAGGACTCGTACCTGCCGCGCAACGCGGTGGTCTTAGAATAGAACTCGTAAATTGTAAAGTGACCGTCGAGAGAAAGAGAGAACGAACGGAAAAGAAAATATTCTAGCTGTCTAGATGGTATACAGGAGGAACTAGTTCGAATCCTTTGAAGAGCCTAGTTGGATCAGGATCTAAAGGAACGCTATAGGTCATAAATGTAAAGCTAAAATAGAAAATTGCAGAGATCGCCACAATTACAATCGCGCGCTTCCACTGTGCTTTCATGAACACAAAAACAGGAATTGATCAGACGTAGTCTTTGCCTTTATTGATACCAACCCAATTACGATTGCACCAGCACTGGTTGAAGAATCCAGTCGTTCACCGCAGTGTATTTCCAATTAGGAGAATGATGGTGGCAAGTGTTCGACGAGCGACATTGGAAAGTGTAGATGAACTAGGGGTAAAAGTCGGCTGGGGTAGTATCTTTCCAATTAGGCGAATGATAGTAGAAAGTACAGAAAAGAGTCGACGAACGACATTGGAAACTGTAGATGCACTGGGGGTGGTAGTCGGCTGGTGAAGTGTCGGTTCGGGGGCGGGCTGGGTGGCTGGGAGGGGTGTCCGAGACATGACCACCATTAGAGCCAATGTCGTCCAGATAGCTTGAAAATTTAAACGAGGTTCGAGAGACCGGCACCCAAAATCGCGAGTGGGCGTTTCCCAGCGTTTCCCATACAGCAGCACCAGCAGTACCAAACAGGAAGACGAGAGCTATACATGAATTACTATGTTGCCCGATTTCGAGTGGAGTAGAGCTGGTTGAACAATAGCGGACCACTTCTGAGACGCTCCTAATACGGTTCTTATTACATGCTCTCCGGGTATCCAAACTGTTCCTTCAGCCACGGAACGGCCAAAGTCTGTCTGCCTGGCCGCTTCATTGAAGCAGATAGCTACTTCCTCTACAACACGACGCCAACGGCGCAAACGGGTAAAGTTGTAAATGGGAACTGTGCATCGCTGGTCGCTAGCGTATCATCTAGAAAGATTGTTCCAGGATAGTTTCAGTTGAATGGGAGTACGATCGTAGCTGGCAATAGATGCAATGTCGTTAGGTTATCGAATGCCCTCTTTTATATGATTGCTATCGCAATTGGGGGAGATGTAAAACACTGGGCAACAACAATGGGTCCACTGGCGGCAGAGGAGGAAAGGAATCGAAAGTTTGAGTCGAAGATCTACATATGCTGTTCGGAGCGCGCGGATGTCGTAGAAGTTATTAAAAAGAGATTGGAGACATGAAAACGAAAGCCGAACACACCAAAAACCTGGTGCAGCTATTCCAACAAGGTACAAACAAGTTTATCCTCTACTCATCCATGCCCAAGAACAACGATCCAAGCTTCACAAGCGCATGAACTTGGCTAGTCGATTGGGCCCTGGATTACTTTCCATCTTCTACCAATCCAATCAAAGACAATGTCGAAGGAGTCGCATCGTTGTTGCGAAAAAGTCGAAGCATAGCTGTAAACTGAGGGCCGTCAACTTCAGTGACCATGTTTTCAAGGTCACTGCTTCGGTATACAGAAACCGACAAGCTTGTATTTCAATATTCAGAATTGCTAGACTTCTCTGAGCAAGTGATTGACTCGGGACGATTGGGAAGAATTGTCGTCGATGTCGAGTTTAGCCTGGGTGCGGTGGCCAGTATTGGTGTGGATAAATCGCGAGCAAATTTCAAGTGAATCAACTTGTTTTCTTTCATTCGGACTAGCACGAGCGTCGTCGAGGAAGAGCGAGAGCGACATCGGAGACAAGGGTGACCTCGGAGTTTAAGATATCCTCGGTCCGGCTACTCGTTTGCGAAAATTCTTTGATGTTTAGGAGCCCACTTCAATATGTCACTCCATATACTTACCCGACGTCTTGGTTCCCAGGTACCCAGTTCCAACACTGCAATGCAAGCTTTGCTCAAGGGATCTATCCCCGACACTGACCAAAGGGAAGGGAGGGTTCTGTCAACAATGATCGGACGAAATGGAACTGAAACTTTACATTTTTTTCTCACGGTCTCGCAATTGATATAAGATAGTCGCAGAACAGTTCCGTCTGGCGTCACGTGCAGTCTCTCAACTTATGGAGCCACAACGAGGTCTTTCCTCAAAAAAATGGCCTTGGGCATCGCTAGAGACCTATTTTCGCTAGCCATGCCCAAGGCCCTTTTTTAAAAAAATGCCCTTGTTGTTGTTCCATTGGCGATATAGGTTGCGCAAAGTCATGTGACGCCGGACGAAACTGTTTTGCCACTATCTTATTTGATATTTACATCCGCTTGCTTTTCGTCTGCCCCCATCGTCTTCATCAGTCGTTGGATTTAGACCCATACATTTAACAGAACATCTGATTTATATCTTGCGTCGTTGTCCTCTTTGCCGACTTGGTGTTTACCATTGTGTGATGAAGCACTTAGACAGAACCTCCTTTCACTCAAATTGTCTTCTCTGCAGACTATTATACCTTGGCACATGAATAAAGGTGCTCTTGTTGATCAGATTATAATGAAGTGTTTAGCAAAGACATGCACACTCTGATTTACCTACTCCTGGCATTCTCCAACCTCGCGTTGGCCAATGTGCTTACAGCTCAGAGCATGTATATGCCTTACCCATGTCAGGTGCTCTACAACAACTTTCAGGTCATTAATTGCTGGCTTGTTGTCGACAAAAGTTTGTCGTCTTTATTGGGGCAGACATCACGTCCATGTTCATGACCTTACGTGTTGTCCTGCGATATGGAGAACTTTCACCGATTCTGCAACTTGGAACTTGCGGTGGGGGTCAATGCGGGAACGTTTGGATTTGTCGGCGCGCTGGACGATCACTGGAATGTGAGTATCCACAGTGTCCTCTCGAAGGGACCTGGACAATGCATGTGAAGCAGTTTCCTTGGTAAACTTGATTTTCGCTTGACAATCATGTTCATGAACTTCAGTGCATTACACGGTTGATACATTTGTGATTTTAGTTATTATCATAGCCTTTAGAGGAGTACCCGGCCAGAGGCCTGTCGGGGATTGCCGCGATAGCTGCGCTAAGGATTCGTAATAATCGCTTTTCTTCGACGCAATGTTATACCTCTGTCGCCCAACCCCCTTCCAGTAACCATACCCAAACTCACGGATTCTCCGTAATCCGTCGTTTTCAGTAACGGCCTTCATTAGTTTCTTTCAATGACGCCTAATGCTGCAACGGCCAGGAAGCAACGGAGCGGATCCCCTTGCGGATACTGTGACTGTGTGGTTCTTCCCGCCGAATAAGCTCTGGGAGTCATTTGTTCATACTCATCCAACTCCCACACAGCTTTCTCCAAGCATAACCCCGCTTGTACATACAGTAGTACTTCTGCAAGCCTCGTGACACAGTGTCCCAGGTTAAAACCCTCTGGGTGTTGATTTGGAGCGTGAAACTCAACCATGCATGTCCCTTTCGCGCTAACTCTTGTCACTTTGCTTAAGGTGGCGAATGCTGAATCTTCCGTGACGATTTCAACAACTTCAGGAAGGCTCGAGGGTGTTGAACAAGATGGAGGTGAGTACATTTTTTTTGTGAATGTGTGGCCTAAACTCAAGGTTTCATTGCACCAGTGATGTCGTTCAAAGGAATCGTGGGTTCTTCCGGTTCCACCATATCGCAACCAGCGACTATTTAACCTTCTTACCTCGTTCAGCGATTCGGTCAGCCTCCCACTGGCGATTTACGCTGGGCTCCGCCTGTCACATTCGTCAGTAACGCAACACAAAACACAACCGTCCTTGGCCCAGCCTGTGTTCAGCAATTTCCTTTTGCTGTTGCTGCCCTAAACGAACTCTTGTTCAACAATCCACAAGATCCACCCGCCGAGAATGAAGACTGTTTATTTTTGTTGGTTTACTTCTTCATCCGATATCTGGAAATCTGGAATCGATCTTACTTGGTTATTCTTAGGAATGTATGGGCCCCTTCAACGAATTCCTCGAATGCGACAGAGTCATTGAAGCCAGTAGTGTTCTGGATCTATGGCGGGTAAGTCTAAGAACTTCTTCGAAGCTATATTCTTACCAACTCCTACACTATAGCGCACTCGCATTCGGGACCGCATCTTTACCATTATATGACGGAATGTCGCTCGCGTCGAACCAAGATATCATCGTCGTCACGTCCAACTACCGCACAAATGTGTTTGGGCTCCCAGGTGCCCCGGATTTACCTCTCGCAGAGAATAATCTAGGGTTCTTGGACCAGGAGCTTGCTCTTCAATGGGTTCAGTCGAATATCCAACAGTTTGGAGGGGATCCGAATCAAGTTACTCTAATGGTAAGCTATGTATAGCTCATGCAATCCGATATACTCACTCGTAACTTATCCTCACAGGGTCAATCCGCCGGTGCAGTATCCGTCGCCGAATTCGTCTCCCGACACCCAGTAGATCCACCATTCAGAGCTGCGATCTTATTTTCAGGGGCTACACCAAATAGCGCTCCAAATCCTGACGCATTTGACTCTTTCAACGACTTTTCTACCGCCGTAGGATGTGCAGAACCACCAGGTCCAGAAAGACTAGCTTGTTTGAGGTCAGTCTCGGCAGAGGATATAAGGAACTACACGAACGGACCTACGAGCGGGACGTTTGGCGCTCTTATAGACAAGTAAGATATAGACTGTCTCCCTAGTGAGACAGAACCGAGCTTCATTCGACTTATTTCTCTAGTGTCACCGCCTTTGATGATAACTTGGACCGGATTCTACTCGATAACACGGCGAGGGTACCCCAACTTGTTGGTAACACGCAGAACGATGGGACTTTGTTTACAGTTGGGCAGAGCAATCTCACCGAGTTCTTGGACTCGAACGGGTTCGGTGGGATTGTTTCGCCAGATACTGTCAGATCACTCTATCCTGGGCAAAACGATACGAATGTTATAGCAGATGCTTATCGGGATGTTGTCTTTTTGTGGTAAGTAATCATGATTGGTATTTTTGGGAGATTCTGCTGCATCGACATTTAGCCCAGCAAGTCTATGGACACAAGCTTTGTACAATCTGGAATTTCAAGCGTTTTCCGCTACGAATACGGTAAATGAACACATATCCGCGGGATATCATCAGTCGCTAATCTTAATTCTTCGAATAGGTGCTGTCTTTCCCGACCTTCAGCTCTTTCCCAACGCTGGGGCGTTCCACGCCAGTGAACGTGCGTACATAGGTTTATTTTTTACACATACGTACTAACCTCAATTTACGTACCAGTTCAGGAAGTCTTCGGAACATATAATGTATCCACTGCAATACCCAACGAAGTGACTCTATCCAAAACTTTCCAGACAGCTATTGCGAATTTTATCAAAAACCCTAGCCAATCTCCCGCTCCCAACTGGCCGAAATACGTACCTGGAAATCTTACACAGACTCTAGCGAGATTAGCCTATAATGGTAATGTGGATACAGGGAATTTTGTGCAGGCTGAGACGAGTAATTCTCAGGTGAGCATTTGGAGCGTGGTGGAGTTTTCCTAGTCAGTCTGACACTCATTCATTCTGTGCTCATATAGGATACACCATGCACAAGCTTATGGAATTTATTTTTGGAGTAATTATCTAGATCTTTACCACTTTTTTCATAGTTAGCTACCAGGTCATCTACAGCTTTGACAGTCAAAGCTGTAGATATCTAGCGTGGCTGTGCAATACCCTTGCTAAGCTCTTTAAGTTTAAGGTTGCTTTAAGGGTAGAGAAAAGTATATAGGTGGGGGTAACCTTGATGTTAGTGTTTATGGTAGAGGCGTGGATATGACAGCGTCGAATTACCCCGACGGACAGCTGATTGAATGCTTGGACGAGCTCATGAGGCATGGGCATGTCATCGGATTTGGACACAGAAAATAAAATTTTGAATACCTCGATTCGGATGGGCAATTTTATCATACTCGGACAATGAAAGCATTTGATGCTAATAGGCGGTGTACATCCTTCACTCCAACTTAATCACTAGAATAACGAAGCAAGTGCTAGTTTGAGAATCTGGAGTTCATTGTAAGCATTCGGTACTTGATGATGTCATGTACGGAAGGATAAACGCACGAATAGCTTGGATAAACCAAGAAGGCAAGATCAAATATCAACGGTGACGGTTGCCTGACCACTGCCCGAGAGTCCTTCCACCGCCACAATCTGGTAGTTCAATGTTCCCAAGTCCAATCCGAGCGAAGCCCAAGCATTGACGTGGTTCGCTACCGTGACTGTTCCACTGGTACGCTCGTCTTGGCGGACGGAGATGTACTGGTTAAAAGTCGCGGTACCTTCGATAGAAGGCTGGTCCACTTGTTGATGGAGATAGATATCATACAATGATCCATCAGAGGTAACGGTGCCCACTTGTGTGGCCTCGAAGGTAAGGTCAAATTGGCCCGCGTTGTTGAATTCGTTGATATAATATTCTACCAGAGGGTTCTCCGACCAGCCTATATACGGTTCATCGAATGTCAGCTATGATACTATAAATACCAGTAGAGACTGGGACCAACCGTAGACAGAAAGAATAACAGCGGCATCGGCACTGGGCTCAAAAGAGCCTCCAAAAGTGATTTCCCTGGAGTATTTTGGAACGGATTTAGTGAAATGGAAAATGCATGCACATATGGCTATGTATAACTCACGCGGACGTGCTTCCAGGGTTAGCACCCTGGCCAACGACGAAATCGCCACTTCCATCCCACTGAATCTCATAATCTCCTCCGGCAATATTAGTGAAAGTGACGATCGGAAGTGCCAGCAGTAAAGAAGGAATAGAAAACGCCATCGAAAGGTGCCTTCACCGGGTGCTGGTTGACTTTGTCGAGCAGTCAACTCTTGGCGAAGCTGGCGCATATGTGTCAAGTCGCCGGGGAAGGCAGAAACACCTGCGACTGCGACTGCGGCAATGGGAAACAGAGAGATTAAGAACACCATGATGATTAGCCGTTTGAAACTAGTAGAGAGCAACTTGAAGCTTCATGCCCTTATAAGCGTTCGGGTTGTTATGGGTGACCATTTTCAGTTCGCTAACATTGCATGGGAGTCGGAAGCAGTTATGAGGGACTCGTCATGGGCAAACTTTTCGAGCTTGGATCAATATCGGATATTGTTTTAATTAGTTCGAGGCCTATACTGTAGTACCTGACTACGCTCTGCGAAAATCGATGAAAGCGAAACAGGATTACACTCCACTAATAGCTCCCGATATATGTCAAGCGGTCAAGAGGGGGCGGGGTTTCCATGAGTTCAAGACGGAAGAGAAGATAAGTAGTGAACGCCCACCTACTCCGCATACCGTTTTCTTCTGCTCACCATTGAGGTACATAGTTCCAGGTTGACCCGCGGAATGCCCGCGGTGCTAGGATGTTAAATAAACTTCTTTCATTCACAGCGGCAGGTGAATGAAAGGCAGACCGATACTGTACACCGGTTGCCCGAGACGCAGAAATAGGTCGTACATATGTAGCACGCAATCAGAAGTTTATCAGCTGTCAGTGTCTATTTTCCATCACTGGACATCCAATTATAGCACGAGTATGAGGACGAGTCTATACATACATGAGTGGCATCCAAATATAGCAGGAGTCTATATATAGGGGACGTGTCAGACATGTCTGTATCATGACGACTTGCTTCTAAATAGATGGCACCAAAAGGAAAATTGGTTAAACCTCGGGATCCACAGTCCCAAAGACTGTAATGAGAGCCAGGAGCAGACGAGCACGCGTGACGCGAGGTTAAAATGCCCCGATAAATCGCGATGGGAAATAGTTGAAACTCCGTTTGCTCATAGGGTGATACTGTACGATCACTGGAATCACCAGCTGCAGGTCATCCCCAGCTGACGTACATATAGGACCTTTGGGACTGCGAGCTTGGTTTTTACCGGTGTCGAACACCAGTAGGACCACTGAGCAGTGAACTAGTCTCGCTAGTCAGACTGACAAAAGGAACCCTGTCGTGTCAGACACCATCAGCTTTCCCGATCCCTACAAAGAAAAATTTCTCCGAAATAACTCCCTAAGTTTATTAGGGACTATGCGATATTTACTCTCGATTAGATGGATATGTACCATGTCTAGTAGAGAAAACTCGGACCTTTCGAGTATTCTGTCCAGCACAGCCCACTATTCGCAAAGATCAAGAGCTGTGAGTTGCAGAATAGAACATGAAGTTTAAGGTCAAATGTCGCAGAGAAAACCTAGTTCCATCATCTGGGTTTGCGAGAGGCTCAAAAAGTGCTTCGACTCGGATATGGCGAACGATTCTTGTGGTGTGTAATGTTAAGCTGTGCAAGTTGGGTGTGCATTCAAGAAAATCGGCTGGGATAAGAGAAACACAGATATCAGAACTTGAAGTAGAACTTCAACTTGAGACGCACTGATATGATAAGGTGTTCGGAACCATCAAGTTCTCCCAGCAGTTCTTATTCTCCGAGATTTCTGCCTAAGTACCGCATCCGGTTAATCCCAATTCGCAGTAATCGCAGATTTCGAACATCGAAAGGGCACTAGTCTTGTTGAAACCGAATAAAGAAGATATCAATCCTCCTGTCGGTGACCCCGAACCCCGATTGATCAAGCTGTATAGACCGAGGTGCACCGGACTTTTCCATATGCAACTGCAGAATAGAAGACCCATCCCAGCTATTCCTATTCATATCCTCCTCCTCGACATATAACACCTTCAGATGTGTCGCATGGCCCAACAGAGATGCCAACTCAGCGAATGTAATGTGCAAAAATCGGAGAGATAGATTTGAGTCAGCGAAGGAGCCCTGACTATGTCAGTCAGCGCTGACCTTAGTGAAAGGGACAAACGGCTCCAATCAATGAATCAAAGCTGAATTTTGTTCACCTTTGAGAGAAAGTCACATCATGCAAAGATGGCGGTTGAGAGGAGAAAGTTCGGCGCTCATTACTAAGGCGCGTCTAGTAATTTCTGGTCAAAGCTGTACATACGGGAGTCTCGATCAGGCCCACATTCTTAGTACTTTACAATTTGAGTAAGGGAGAGATAGCTTGAACGGTTAGCTAGACTAAATGCAATCAGGGGATCAAGCCGCTGGAGCCTTTGGAACCCAGAGTAGGCCTGACACTGGATATTTGTATTTTCGTCTGCTAAAAACTCTGAGCAAGGTAACAGAAAGCGCTGGTCAACTGACCGTGGACGTCTCTTTTCATTCGTCTATGTGTGTGTAATATATTATCGTTGCATTGTGCCGTTCGCGATATATACTTATTCTACTATTGTAAAACTTCCTATTTTCTCAGGCCTCGTTGGGAATACACAGAACCTGTACAGTAAATGATCAGCGACAGGAGCTGAATCAGCTTAGTGTAATATTTACCTCGCCGACTTGCAAGTTGTCGCAAAGGGGATCAATTTCGGAGTTGGCAGCCTCCAATTCGGCGGTAGTGATGCCAAACTGGTTGGCAATCGAAATGCAGACATCACCAGATTTAACGGTATATTGTGCACTGCAGGTTGCTGCGGGGATGCAAAGAACTTCGCCTACGGTAAGATTGTCACAGTTTGCGTCCACAGTCTGAATGAAGATTTGAGCGCTCTAGCTGAACTAGGAAAACCAACGCTCTTACGGGATTTGCAGTTCAGCAAAGCAGCGTATGTTGTGCCAAACTCTGCGGCAATAGTCTGGCAGTTATCGCCAGAAATAACTGGTATGCTGAGCAGAGCACCCTTGAGGAGGGAAAGGGATACAGAGCTTCTGCCCCACGAAAAGGTTATCACAGTTCGCATCCACGGCCTGCATTCATGAATTTAGCTATTTTGGCTGTAGAGGCCATTTAAAAAAACTCTTACCGGATTGGCAGCAAGCAACAATGTGTCTGATACCTGGAATTGAAGAAAGTTAGCAATGCAGCTGGCTAATTGGACAAAAAACCTGCGTTAAACTTTGCTGCGATTGGAACACAGGCGTCGCCAGAAACCACGGTATAGGTCGCTTGACAACTACTCTGAGCGAGGACACGGGCACCTAAAACAAAAATCATATATAAGTTGGTCTCTGAATGAGTATCGATAGACTGAGGGCCATACCCATGATAGCACCAAGGGCAGTGACCAAGGCGAACAAAGAAGAACGAGCAAACATGGTGGAAGAGAAGCGAAAAGTAGGAGATGTGTAGGGTAAGAGAAGAAAACCTTCAATGACCTAGGGAAATACTGCAAGACAGTTGGCTCTTTATAACTTTCGAGCACTATCTGGTTGCTGTAACATTATACGAGATCCCGGTGATCAATGGGCATGTTTTGCTGTGGTTACCGACTCTGCCAAGTCAAGGCGGTCTTGAGACGCCGCAATTGAGTCCCGCGCGAGTCTAGAGAACAACCAAAATCATTTTCCAATTAGGTGATAGACGCTTTCCATCTCGTTTTGGCTTGGCGAATAATCTCTTTGAGCTGCAGAACGTTGACAGGATTTCGCATTCTGCAGATTGTCCAAAAGACCAATGACAACGGTTCGATAATTATCCATATGAATACTGGCTCTTTGAAATCCGAGCTTTCTGAGTCAACGTCTGTCGACTTCCTCCGCCCCGCTCACAATAAGAGCCAAGGCTTGTCCATGATGCGTTTCGTGTCATTCATCACACGAACTTCACGGATTTGAATGATTGCCTCTTGCAGGATACTATTGTAGATGGATGTCAACATATTTTGAGCCTAGAAGGAATGGAAGCAGTTCAGATGAAACTTCCCATGACCGTTTGTTTCATGAGTCAAAGTACCAGCAAGCGGGTGCTCATAAGGGTCGGTTCGATCTGGGTACGTTCGCCAAGGTTGCATTACCCGTCCCCAATATTTAGGTGGCACGGATTCGCTACAAATTATTGCACTGGTTGAGACAAGACAATGTCACAAATTGAGAACACTTTGATTGAAAACATCGAGGTAGAAGTGCATCACGAACCGTGATGTGGCATTTCGCGCCAGGGTACGGTCAGTGACTGATCACGTATACTGAAGTATTTCCAGATAGTCCCGTAGCAGATATACGATCATAAATGATGTATTTCCAGACCATTTGACACACTTTTTTTTACCGGGACTACAGTTGAGACGAGTAGGAGTACCATAGTAGACGTGGTCGAGAATGCGTTGTATAATGTTTGGTGGTTGATCCGTGGTCAAAACGCCTTATAAGTTGTCAAGACTAAGAGCGCGTCTAACTTCTAGTCAAAGCTGTACTACTGAGTCTCGATTAGGCAAACAAACAAACAAACAAAGGAGAAAGAAAAAAGCGTTCATGAGAAGACTGATTTTTTCTTGTACATAACACTAGGTTGGAAAGCTTCCCCGTCATTGAACTAAAGCCTAAATTTGACAAACGATGCTCCTCTACGGTGTACGATCGACTTTCGTTACATTTAGATTGCTACTTTTCTAAGGATATCAATTTCGTTCAACCCCTAAAGCCTCCGAAACCTTTTCTTTGAATAGCTTCTCTGCCTCTGTCCATGTTATCGCTGTATGCCGTTCCGGAAATCGCTTCAAAATGGATAATAGGTTTGCACTGAACTGCTCGGAAGCCTCTCTGGGCAGGAATGATGGCGTGTGGTCGATGGCCACTATAGAAAGTGGAGGAAAGGCCGGACTACGCGAATAATCAATAACATGGTACACAACACACAGGAAACAAACGATGCTTACCTTGGGCCAATGTCAACAAGAGCAGTAGGCTCGGTGAATGTTGTATTGACAGAATAAATCGGCAGGGGATTGAAGGGGTTTGTTGCATCACAGCTAATATCCACCACTACACTCAATCGTCTGCGTTCTCCTTGTGCTTTAATGAATTTCTTCGTTAAGAACGGAGGGATTTTCTCCCGGAGGTAGATGCAATTGACAAAAATGTCTGCGTCGAGGATTTCTTGAAACGGTCCGCCTTTTGCAGTTCGAGTATGTCCCATTTGACGATATCGTCCCTAGAGATAAAATAATTAGCCTAACCACGAGTAGCGTCGATGTAACACATACTCCTCTACACCAATTTTCCTGAACAAATCCACCGCCCCACTCCCGCATCTACCTAGAGCCCCGATAACCAGGACCTTGATACCCTTTCCACTCCCACCAGGAAGCGCGCTCTTCACATCCTCAATCATCTGTGCCTCATTGTCATACGGAACCAGCTGCTCCAATACCTCTCCCTTATTTTGTGCGCCAAAGGCCAGAGCACCCACCGCCGCCCCAGCAAATCCCGCATGGAATCCAAAGGCCGCGATACGCCTCCCGGTATCAGCGTCTTCTAGGAACTCCAAGTCATATAGCGTGCCTCCTCCAAGATGGAATCGTTGAAGAAGTGAAGCCCAGCCGGCTTGGTGTTTGTAGCAGTGTGCAAAATGGATATGGGTGTGTCGGAGAAGATCGAGTGATACTGGAAGGTCTTTGAGACCAATGATGGGGACTGAAAAGGGGGCGGAAGGCCAGGAGTTGTGTGGGACGAGGATGCAGCCTTGACTTTGGTGGTCGAGAACATCAATAAGCATCCTAGTTATGCAACGGATTGAGCTAACTGGACGTACATTTCATAATCAGAATCCTGAAATATTCTTTGCTCGTCGCGTTCCACATAAACATCGAAACCTGAATCGATGAGTGCTTTGGCTGTCGTGGGCGTTAGAGCTGCTCGCCTCTCGAGTGGCTTGGTTTCGCAGCGGAGCCAGAAAGCGGGTTTCCCTTGGATTGCGGTCATATTTTGACGTTGTTTGCTTCTTGGAATTTTATACAGTCGTAGAGCATTTGTGACTCGAGCATCAGTGAAAAAATCTGAAAAATGACTCCAACAATGCTGAGCTAACCGGCGATGGGCATCAGATAGACAACCTACTAAATAGATTATCTATTACTTGTACAATCGTAAATACTAGCAGGAGTAAGAAGGAGTAAGAAGTATGCACTCTTACTTTCCCAAATCTAATCAAGTTACATCCCACATTGAACCCAGTACTTTATCCACAACTCAGCATCCCGAGCTCCAATCGGTTCCAAATTCCTTATCAGTGAACTGATACGTTGGATATTCCTGGTATTCCATTGCAGACAGCCCAACAGCTTCCATAGAGGCAATCGCTTTTCCTTTTAACGCGATCATCCGCTTGAGCCAAACCTCGAATAAAATCGAGGATTTTGATCGCAGGCTTTAATTTTAACATTGTCAGACTGAGCGAAACCTAGAGCAGATGGATGCTTACGATATCACTAGCTGTCTTCTCTGTTTGTTCGCCGGCAGCTGATTCTTCAAGGGCAGCCAACCACTTGTCAAATGGAACTAACGGTAAGGCGTCTGAATCTCAGTTCCTTGGCTGAAAGTAGAGACCTTCGAAGAACCTCCATCACAGAACTCCATGTTACCGGATGAGGATGTACGAGGTTCATCGCCATGGGTGGGTGCTCTTCAACGAAACTGGCATCCAGTATAGCCTCCGCAATCGCATCCATGGGTACCCACGAGACGAGCCTATCACGTTATCGATAAGATACTCTTCAAGTAGATTCGAAAGAGACTTACACCATGAGCATCCGGGAGCATATTCAGTGCTAAACTAGACTTCACGATGATTGGTAGCCAGTCGGTGATCGCCCATGCCCCATTTGGCGCTCCTCCGCTAATTTGGCCGATGCGGAAGGAGGAGGCATGCAATCCACTTTTATGTAAGATCTATATGGATTTCAGCTCCAGGGAACTTGTGAGGCAAGAAACGAAAATAAGCACCCTCTCCGAAACATACTTGCTCTCGCCATAGCCTGCTCCAACGGCAAACTTAGAATCCATTACAACCTCTTCGGGGTATGGAGCTTTGCTCGCGTCCCATGATTGTGTTGACCCAATAGATGAAGTGAACAGGAATCGTAATGAAGAAGCATGTCGGCACGAGCGGGATAGATCTATCAAGTTGCGTGTACCGCGGATGTGAGGCTCAAACGAGGACAGCGAAAGATTGAAGTCCAATCTCCACGCGTTGTGTATGCACGAGGGTGAGGTTTTCTTTGAGCTGTAGGACGATAGTTCAGAATGAGGGACTCGATGGAGCACGTTACGGTAGCTCACCTCGTTGTGTACATCATCCGAAAGACCGAGATTGGGACGCGAGCTATCACCTTCGAGGAAGACGAGCTTCTCCGATAAGAGTAAAGAGGTATCAAGTGCCTTGTCTCCCAACCGCTCTTTGTGCCTGTCCATCATTGAGACCCGGGAAGACGATCGGTTCAGGGTGTAAATACGCGCGACAGTCTCGTTGGAAATCAACATGGCGAGGATTTGAGCTCCAAGGTTTCCGGTTGAGCCCGTGAGCAATACAACGCGCATTACGGGAGCAGGTGCGTCAACATCACTGTTTGTACAACCCGTCCAGCCCTTGCGAGTAACGTTGGATCATCTCCTCCAATTGCCTCTTCATGACTTGTGATCGCCTACCACTCTCAGAAGGATCATGTACGAGTTCTACAATAAACTTGGATAGGCCGTCAATCGATGGATATGTGTATACCACGTTTTGAGTGATCAAACGACTGGCAGCATGAATCGATGGATCGTTGGACAAGACGTTGACAATTCTCAAACGGAGAATCGTCGCACACAAACTGCAAAAGGAGGGAAACACTAGTTTAGTTCCCGAGAAACAATAACTGTATTCATTGGTACTAACCTGTCGAATCCATGCTCAAAGATATCATCAGATGGAGTCAATGAATGTCCGCAGAGGTCCTCGACTTGCAGCGTGAACCATTGCTGTACATTCAACAAATCCCAACTCGGAGGTGGAACCATGGATCCACCGCTTGCATTGGATTCCACGGCGTTGTATCTAGAAGGCGTCAGTTATATCTCGAGTTCGAGCGAAGTGCACATACACTTGATCAATTTCCTTCTCATAAGTTTGATATACGGCCTTCCGCATGATCGTACCCTTTGCTGCTCGAGGAAGGGGTTTGTGGGGGGAGGAGAAGAGTATCATCTCTTTGTAAATTCTGCTAAACGCCGGAGCTACTCGGTTGGCTTCTTCGATGATTGGCCTAGAGGTTCTGGTCATCAGCAACAGACAGACTTACGGGGAAGGAGTTTGTTTACTTGCCATATCTTATTCCGAAACTGCGACACCTGTGCATCATCTTCGACATTGATTTCATTTCCAGGTGTAGGCTCGATGAGGATTCCAGCCTGATCTCGCTGTCGCCCGAACATCACCGCCCCCTGGACACTATAGATAAACGAGTTAGAATCTGCTAGGACCGTACTTACTAGTCAGTAACTCACAGCGGACTTTTCATGACGATGCTCTCAATCGGGATAGGAACCGTCTTTTCACCAGAGCTATGAATTATGACATCGTCTACGCGGCCGATACTGAAAAGCAAAAAAAAAAAAATAGTCAGTTCGGACTTACGGTAACAAGATGTGACTTGGCTTACATTTTCCATAACCCATGTCTCGTCGGATGTGGCCCAAAAATATCGGCAGTAGAATATCCAGGGACATCCTCTAGATTGTTGACCGCTAAAATATGGGTCTTGGTGGTCTATCGCATGTACCCTTTAGGACTCAATCGAACTTTATATAAACAAAGACACTCACCACCAACTGAAGCTCACTGCTCCCATCTCCTTGCGGGATCCAACGAGGTTTTGTCTCCTTCGCAAATCTACTCCAAGACCAGTCCTTGTCATCTTCCTTGTCTGCAATGTTGACCTCGACCGGGATACCAAATTCTGTACCTACAGACATCAAAGGCCGTCAGTATATATCAATAGTGTGCCTAAGTGATACTATGCGGTACCTCCATAGACTGATCGCAGATGTACTCCATGGGAAACGAGCAAGTCACCGATAGAGGGAGCTAGAGGCCCTCCTGCAAACATCTAGGAAACAATCGAAAAACGAAAGAGCTATGGACTCAAAGCGACACTCACCACACCCTTCAAACCCTTCAAGATCTCTATACTTTCTTCTTCGTGCGCCCAAATCTGCAACATTGCGGGAACGATAATCAAGAAATCCGCCTTTGTTCGTTTCAAGCACGGTAAGATATTCGCTGGTGTAGGCATTACAGGTAGCGCATTGGGGTGGGTCACAGTCGGCGGGTACATTGCAGCAGTGATAGAAGCGAACACTGGGACTACGAATTGGGTGTAGAATCCCATGGCGTGAAATGGTGGAAGTGGCATTACACCGAGTCGAACTTTGTGTATGAGGAGCTGACTAGTAAATTCTAAAAAGCGATGTCTGGTCAGAGCCATAGACGCAAAAGAGTGTACTTGAGCTCACGGTTGCTAGCCCAAGTATGGATCAACATTGAATGCGTAATCCCGATAGCCTTGGGCATCCCGGTGCTTCCAGACGAATGCAAGTATATAGCAACATCATCTTCCTTTGGATACGAAACCGATCCAGGATACACCTCAGGCTCGAAAGCGTCTTTGGCCACCTCCAGCCCGAGTTTGGGGTAAAGTTGGTGCAAACTTGGAATTTCGTCGATAGTAACTCCATAGACCGGATCGTCTGGGACAGCGGAATGGACCAATTCGGCTAGGACTTCTTGGAGGAGTACCTTGAGGGTATTCTGGGTACTGAGAATCCGATGACAACCAGTCTTTCGCAAGAGATTGATCACCGCTTGGGCAGTAAGACGAGGTGAAATCAAAAGCGGCTATACCGAAAAAGGTGAGCATTTGCTAGACAGTGGGGAAAAAATAAGCGTACTATGAACCCAGCTTCCATGATTGCAGCAACAACGGTCTGATAGACAATGTTATCGCTCAGCGCAAGCATAGCGATGACTTGCCCGTCCGATCCAGCGCGTTTGGGGCGAATTAAATGTGCACCGCGACGGCTAGCACGTACGAGTTCCAAGTAGCTAATTTCCGTGGGTTCGTCTTGATCGTCCTTCCCATCATGGACCATGGGAGTGAAAACATACGCCGGCTGGGTAGGGTTATGTTCGAGATGGAAATTCAAGAGCTCGGGTACGGTGATGAAGGTGTCGAGGCGAGGAGGCACAGCTGCGCCAGTGGGAATAGAGGTGGTAGACATTTGCTGTTATCGAGAGACCTGAAGAATTAGAATCGTTTTGTTTTATAGGTGTACGCAGACCTACTGATAAACTGATGGCGAAAGATAGTCCGAGAATTTCTAGCAAGTGGTCATTCGGGTTTTGTAAATGGCAATTAGTCTCCACAAGGTCTCCCTGGGATGGCGACTGCGTTGAAGGTGAGTCGAGTGTCGCGATAAAAGCAGATACCTACGTTTATATGCTTATGTTGAGGAAATTGATACAGGATCAACGTTTTAACACCCAGGGCGGGCTCAAGCTCATCACGAAAACCATCATGAAAATCAAGCCTGCAAAACGTTGAAACGATACCCGATCCTGATTCAGAATTCCGATAAGGAAGGTTCGAATCTCTCAGAACTAGAACGTCGAGCCCTTCGCGTTATGCTCTACTTTGGACTGTCTGAGAAATCACATCAATCGAAGAAAGAAATGGAAGGAAGTATGTACTTACTGCTACTGTACCCTGTGTGCGGACGCATCGGACAGATAGGCTAAAGAATGAGGAGAAGACAAAGCAGAAATTCTCAAAAATCAAAATGGATGCGAGCCTCCGGAATCTGATGCTAGGCACGCGTTCCGCTCTAACGTTGAAACTGGAGCTTCGATTGTTCGACCTCTCACTGACAAAAGGTAAAATAGTGGATGAAAGCGAATGAGAAATGAGAAATGATACTTTAAGAGTAAATCTGGGTGATACAACAATTCAATCCTTCGTCTTCTTTCCTAGTACACTCGCACTCGCAAAGCTCAACCGCTAGCATACTTCTCCGTCCATTCCCGACTAACGCGCTGTGCGTCCTTCTCATTCTCCTTATAATGCTTCGCAACGTCTGTCGCAAGTGGGTCATCGGGATTGGGTGCGCTGAGAAGCGCCTGTACCGAAAGCAGGACTGTCCGGATTTGAAGTGCTGGCGACCATTTGTCTAGAGTGAGATGTAAGTGGATGGCGAGAAATGGAGAGGGATTGGAATGCACCTTTCAAGATATCTAGACAGATTCGACCCAGTTTGTCTGATATGTCTCGTCAGCGAAGTCTAGGATCATACAAAGAGCCCAGGCACTCACCGATATTCGGATGATAGATCTTGGTCAGGAATCGCACTTTTGGAGGCGCCATAGGGTACTCTTCCGGTAGAAACAGCTCGAGCTGGAAAATACCGTCTATAGTCGTCATAAGCATGATGTAGAACGGAGTGATAGATAAAGGACGTGATTGAACCAATGATTGGTTCAACGGAGAATGAAACAAACATACTTGCAAAGGGACTTCCTTCTGGTCCTTGTATCGTCACATCGAAATACCGTAGGTTATCCTCATGAGGTGAAGCAGTGATTCCCGGTGCGGGGTCTGCGACGAGACGTTCTGTTTCCTGTGAGATTGCGTGTCAGTCCAGGCGATTTAATCTAGATGGAACCAGGAGCTAGCCTTGATGATACGCTGGCAATTCAAGCAAGTTCGTCCAGAGATTAGTGGCGCGTGAGCGAATAAGAGAGGAGATAACAATGCAATTTTTTGGGAGAGAAAGAAAAGGAGTTGTAAATGTTAGAAGTATCATGAAACCAGCGCACGCAGGCGAACCTTGGGTAAACCAGCCATGGCTATCGTTCAAATGCTCTACTGTTTCTTCTTGTAATCGGCAACAGCTGTGATTTCTTCGAAATTCTCCTTCCTTCTCGTTCTAGTCGCAAGGGTTGGAAGAAATGAAGTAAACGAGTACTTGGTCGTCCGTCGTCGTTATGATCCCGCAGAAAGGTAATGTGCTGTAGCAGTGGTTCAGAAGAAAGAACGAATCATCGATATCGCCGCTTTGAGGAATGTGGCTATGCTTTCAGCCCTCCGGTCGGCCCGAAAGAGGTCCGAAACAAATCGATAGGCGCCGTACATCTAGAGCACTAAGATACTAGATAGGTTAGTTTGTCACCTTGTATCAGGGAGCGTTATACACTTCATTTATGTCGTGTATTACTCTGCCTACGGGAGACTATCAGGCTTGTATCAGGCAGCAGACTTATACATAACGGAAAGACTGTTCAATATCAGGTTCATGAGCACTATCAAGCTGCGATCAACATACTTAATACACTCTCCTTCAGCACCCCAGCTCTTTCCTGCCCGACTTCCTCATGTACCCATTCTACTGCCTTTTCTCTTATATCCAATGCTTCTTCACCTCCGTATCTCTCCATCCAAACCATTGCAACCAACGTAGCACCAATCTCAGGACTGACACCATCCTTGACAAGCCTCTGTTCAAACTCATCGGCACCTCGGAGGATATGAGCGTCTTCAAGAAGACGCGAAAGCGTATTGGTGAGCAGGAACCCTCCGTGCCATTGTTGAAGCCGAGCGATGGAAGCGATGAGGGTACTACCCGTCATTGAACTAGATGTTGGATGCACCGATTGTTGGTAATCTGACGAACGCCGACGCGCCCGCTGCATATAAAGCTCAATGTAGTCTAATCAATTCTGGAGTGGGTACTGCTGCAATCCAGGTAGATATTCAGAATGTCACTGCGAATTTTCCTGCAATACAGGAATGTGCTCTTTGGGTCACCTTTCACAATGAGCAAGAATATTAACTGGATTTTGTTATTATAATAGACATCCTTCCAGTCCATCGGAGTGCAACTATTGTTCATCGACAGCGAGAATTTGGATACTCAGAAGTTTGCACCTACGTGGAATGAACTTGAGCAGGTAATGTGCAAATAACACTTCCTCTACGTGGTATAGCCTGATGTTATCAATGCGTCTAGCAATGGACGAATATCCTTTGGGGATCTCGCACAACTGCTTCCAACACACTGGCAGTCGCCTACTGTACAGAGTTTGTAACAGTAATCAAGCCATTCATCGCCAACTTGTTAGGGCCTGCTCCTCCTACTACCTCTGTGGAAGTTCTTCAGCAGTACATCGCAGAAGCTCAATCTCTAGAGACCACTGCCCAGGCCACTGCAGAGTCCTTTACTTTGCTTCAAGGAAATCTCACTACTTTTGTTGCGACTTTCCAAAAATTCGCAACGAAGCAACAGGCGCAAGATATTACAGAAATTGATCAGTTCATGGATATAAAAAGTCTGAATACTCAAATTGATACGTACGCGAATGTCTTCAGTATTGTAGAGTCAAAAAACTGACGTGAACAATTGGCAGACTTAACAATGAAATTGCTGGTGTCGGAGCCGCTCTGGGTGCGACTATATTCATCGACGTTGCGGTCCTTGGCTTGTTCCCTGAGGCTGCCCCCCTTATCGTTGTACGACTATAATCTTTCTGGTATTTATCTTTTTCTAACGGCTACTTCAGGGCTTCGGTGTCCTTGCCGTCGCTGGAGAAGCCATAGCTTTCGGAATTCTTGAAACAGAACTGAATAGTACGGTTTTGGTCCTCTTAAAGCTGAGACTCTGCATCTAATCTTTTTATATAGATGACTATAAACAGATGACTTCTGACCAGTCGCAGATCAGCAATCTCCAAGCTAACTTACAGGCTATCTCCCAGGCAAATTCGACACTGGCTAGCATCAAGAACCAAACAGCAACATTGACTACCCAACTTGGAGCTTTCGATGCCATCTGGAATGCAGTCGTCAATGATGCCACCCAGGTCATCTCCTTCCTTAACATGGCTAGTAATCAAACAACCGTCAGTGTATTCTTATAATCAACGATCTGGATCTAATGCTGAGCATAAATCTAGATCCCCTTGATCTTCTGGGCGACTATTAATAATGCCGACTGCTACTACCAAGCTATGGCCACTGCATTGAACAATGTTCGTTCTTCACACATTTTTCTTACAGATTAATCTCACTCCCTTTCTCAGTACGCAGATGGAATTGCTGACAGTGGAATTCCAGCTCCCACCCAAAGATGTTCATTAGAACCTTTCGTGATAGACCATGCAGCACTTCATGCTACTGCCATGAGAATTATCTCTGAAGGCAAAGCGATGGCTAAAGCGATGGCGGGAAAGACAAATATCGCCAGGAGACTGGAAATGTTTCTCCCGTTCAGCGAAGCTTGATAGAGAGGCCAAAGCGTAAGATATCAACTCGCCCAGGAATTTCTCCAGGGGTTATATCTTTAACCTGTTTCTATGCTTGACATTTCTAATTATTGCTACGAGCGGTGGTTCTTCTCCCTTTATACTACACGTTTTGTATACAGGTTACTTCGAGATCTTCACATTGCTACTACAGTCTATTGTAGTAGTGTTACTTTCTTAATGTTTTGCTTTGTGCCCTCAGTCTTTTTGACACATTTTTTCGCGTCTTCTACTGAGGGTAAGTTGTTTGTTTTTCAGATCTGTTCAGTGTTGATTTGGGCAAATAGTGCTTTAGATATGGTTCTATATACTCACTCGACGATTTTTTTTGACATTTTCATACACTGAGCAACTGAGGTTCCGTAGCGCAACAACCCCTGTGTTGCTACTGATCCTCAAAGGTGAAACTGCTACTTTCGAATCGAGTATCGACGAGAGGGCTATACATTGCTGGCGGGCAGTGGGCACTGAGTTGCTCGATACTTGAAATATAATTCCTATGGACCATATGACGAGAAGAGAATACAGCACCAGCAACAAGCCCAAGAAACGAATCATCGCTATCACCGATCAATAGCGCCTTTGCGTTCAAACAACGTCCGATTGTAGGACCTATGAGTTGCCGACCTCGCCTAGAACGCAACCGTTAAACTTGTGCATGAACTTAATGAAATCGCTGACAAACTCTCCGCGAATGACCTGGCCTCTTTTTCTTTCGTTCCCGAGACTTTTATCTAAATGGACGCCACTCAAATCGTACTGAATTGAAAGGTTCTGCCCTCGCCACTTGCGGGCTTCCCGCAAATCATCTTACAAGAAAGCATGAACAAGAAAGTTTACGAATTAATCATCACTAAACTATGCAACATGACCCTCTGCGACGCCACCTCTTCGGTAACAGGGTTCGAAGCACCACCGAGAAAAATTTCTCTTCAAATTTCGAGTATATGAGGCTAACGTCATTCCGGAAACTGTAACTTGTGAGAAAGGTTATCAGACCCGAGGGGACATTGTCAACAAGCTGGCATTTGCCTTGGATTAGGAGTGAGCAGAGTGCAATATGATGAAGGGAAGACAATCTGCTCACAACAACGTAGTCGGTGGCTGAAGGGACATCCGGCGCGTCGATCGTGAAGGACTGCCCTCTACCGTGAAGGACCAGATATTATCTTTTGCGACCAACGATGACCCAGGTATCCTTTTCGACGGAGCGAGCGACACGATCACCAAGCATCCTACCAGTCTCGGGATCGCGGACCCCAGCTCGAAACTCCTCAATGGCCTGGAGAGAGGAGCACACTCCTGCACTGTCAGCAAGCAAGAAGTCTTCAGGAGACAGGGCTACAGCTGCGTCGCTGTCGGGGTCATAAATTTCCATGTAAATAGAGCCAGAGGGCTCCTGCCACGACTCTTGCCAGAACCGGATTACCCATCGATGGCCCTGGAGCGGCACTTGGTAGGTTCGCGCTGTCCTAGTAGCTGGGCCCTGGATATTAGCTGGGGTCAGCATAACAGAAACGGTAAAAATGTGAGGATATGACACACCCCTAAAGTAACAGCACTCTTGCATAGGCTTTCAAATCCGCGCTCCGCTGTGCTAAGAGATCCATACTGGACAAGAGTACCGCCAAAAACTATATTTACAGCGGCATTGAGGTCAACCAAACTCTTGATACCATCGAGGCGGGGTTGTGGAAGGTTGTTTCCCTGAAAAATGAAAGGGTACTTTTCGACCAAGCTTTTGACTTGTTGTCGGGACAATGTCCCTTTGAATGCGGTAGTACCGAGAGTACTCTCGTCTATAGTATGTTCAGTCAAGGGACTGGATTGAGTCGAATTTCTGTTTCCCGAAGACATGGCCTATGGAATTTGAACAGTGACTGAAACAGTTGTGATTTCTCCGAAATTCTTCTTCCTTCTGTTTCTTGTCGAAGATATTCAGTGAGTTGGAAGAGATGAAGCAAACGAGTCTGGTGTTATGAGCCCGCAGATATGCGGCTTGGTGTAGAAGTGGTTCAGAAGAAAGAACGAATCATCGATAGGCGCTCGTTGAGTCGTTCAACTTGCACAACCACATCAATAACGCTAGCACGAAAACAATAGAGTTTTTATTCACTCAATTCCCCCTCCCGCCATAACCAGCAGGTTCAAGTCGAGTGTGGCGTTATTCTCCTTCATCCGTTACCGAATCGAGGTGATATCCAGGCCATGCTGATTCGGATACTAGTATTTGGTGCATCGTAGCAAAGTTGCCGAAATCTTTGGAAAGAGGTCCGGTAAAGGTGTCCACTGACCCCGAACTCTAGTTGAATCGGGTTATCTTTGAATCGCCGTTGGTTCCAAATCCAGGCATGTTTTCAGTTGATGGACTCTGGAGGTCCAGATCTTGACTAGGACTCGATGCAAAGTGACCTTATGATCAACGCAGCTGCGGACTCGGAGTCCGTCATTACTTATTATTCAAGAACGATCGTCGTTACCCGTTTCCAGAAGTACAACATCTAGTATCCTCGCATGGATTCTGTTAAAAAACCCTCCCTCGACAGTCTCATAACCGTACCAGAATTACTAGACTTTCACTATGAGCACAACCCGACGCGACCTATTTACGTATTCGCTCAAGATGGCCATACAACTGAGATTTCCTGTCTCGAGTTTGTCCGAGCCTGCCATCGTCTTGCTCATATTCTTCGCCCAGGTCGAGCTGGTAATGAACGTACTGTTATTGCCGTTGTCGCATTAGTGGATACGCTGGTCTATGAGGCTATCATAGCTGGAAGTATGAAAGCTGGATTAGTGGTACGTTTCTTCAATTCTCGCGCTTTACATTCCGTGACATATTTCCTCAGCCTATCTTGATTTCACCACGCAACACTCCTGCAGCAATCGTAAATCTGCTGAAAAAGTCTGGAGCACACCGGCTTCTCACTACACATACCACTCTCAAAGACCTCGTGGATGGTGTCAAGGCTGAACTGGAATCTCCTGGCGAACCCAGTTATAATGTCAGCTTCGAGGAAGTCCCAAGTCTCCATGAGCTTATATCCACTGCTTGGAGACTGAGACGGCCGCGGACCCGTTTGAACCTTATCCATCTTCTCCGGCTACAGGTCCTCACGAAACTGCAATGTACCTCCATTCGTCTGGTAGCACTGGCTTTCCGAAAGCCGTTCCTCTAAGCAACCTTGGCGTGCAAAGTTGGGGTGCCTTTCGTACGTATCTGAATACTACATTTCGAAATCCAGCTAACGGTATCTCAAGCTTCGGCGACGGAACTTCGCGACCACAGCGTCCCAATCCGAATCGGAGCTATGGCTCTGCCTCCGTTCCATGCTTTTGCATTCTACGCGCAGTTTGCTTGTGCCCTGTTTAATTCATTGACAGTAGCGTTATATCCACCTGTTGTCACTGAACCCAGCGCCCAACCTGTTATGCCAACTCCGGACAACATTCTCGTGCATGCTCAACAAACACAATCTAATTGTCTGACTGTAGTCCCGGCGATGCTACAAGCATGGTCGCAGTCGGCTTCTGATATAGCGGCTTTGCACTCCCTGGAGGTCGTGGTAAGCGAAAGTTGTAGCGATGATGTTTCTCTACTAATCAATGAAACAGATCTTCGCAGGTGGTCCGCTTCCTCCTGCGACGGGAGACTACCTAGTCTCCGAGGGAGTGCATATTCGGAGTGTATTCGGTGCTTCTGAATTTAGTATTCCAACAGCTGTGAATATGGCCGGCGATAGGACTGACTGGCAGTGGCATAGATTTTCAGAGAAAGCGCATGTCAAGTGGGTTTCGCAAGGAGATGGTACATTCGAGTGTCAGTTCTTGGTAAGTGGAAGATGACCACTTCATCAAGGAAAGATAAGACTCAGAAAGCTCTTTAGACTACTGATGTGCATGCCCTTGCGGTCGAAAATATGACAAATCCGCGAGGATATGCGACTGCTGATCTTTTCGAGCCGCATCCTGTGAAAGAGGGATTATGGAAAGTGTGAGCTGATCTTCGATGTCCTATCCGATGCTGGAGACTTACTGTGAAGATAGAGTTGGACGAGTAGACGATGTTATAGTTCATTCCAACGGGGAGAAGACCGTTCCAGCACCGCTAGAAAACATTATCATGCGAAGCCCTCAGTAAGCCCGTCTCGTTGACCTTTTTTCAGTTGCTCACGATCCTTTCAGCATTCAAGGAGCAATCATGTTTGGTCGTCAGCAAGATCAACCTGGAATATTGATTGAACCCGCACCAGGAAACGAAGTCGACAGTAATAACGCGAACGAAGTATCAAGCTATCGTAACAAAATCTGGTACGTCCTTTGAGGAATTTTTTGCTGTAGGTCCATTGCTGACCCTTCACCCAGGCCATTTATTGAAGAGGCAAATCACGTCGCACCGTCATTCAGTCGGATTTACAAGGAGATGATCCTTATTGCATCACATACGAAACCTCTCCCTCGCGCTGCGAAAGGCACTGTTATGAGGAAAGCTGCTATTAGAGACTATGAACAGGAGCTTGCTCAAATGTGCGCTCTGTCCTAGATGCCCTATCTGCAGTACTGACTTTTCTCCAATTTAGATACAAATCTATTGACACCAATGCGAACAGTAGTCCGGTCTCTCCTCCTCCAAATTGGGAGTCCATTGAACTGCAACGATGGCTCTCCAGTCAGATATTGGACCTCTGTGGCTCTGTTCTGACTCCGACGATGGATCTGTTTGAGAATGGGCTTGATAGGTATGTGCGTATGACTTTTGTTCAGTTCTAGACGGTGATATGGGATATGAATTTGTAGTTTGAGCGCTACCATCTTGCGTCTACGAATCGCTAGTGCTCTACGAAGCGCTGAAGAACCATCAGCGGCTAAGCTCATCGTGCAAAACACAATCTACAACTATCCCTCTATTCAGAATCTCGTGAAATACATCATTGGTCTGATGAATCCAGAAAGCTCTTTACCAGTTGTTGCTGAGAGTGACGAGCACGTTCGTCTGATGGAGGCAATGATCAAGAAGTACTCGCAGGGCCTGGAGACTTCCCTGGAATCAACGTCTATCGCCAATGATTCCAAAGATACAGTAAAAGCAGTAGTACTGCTAACGGGTTCGACTGGGAACTTGGGTGCTCAGATTTTGTCATTGTTACTGCAGAACCGTTCCGTCCATCGTGTATATACCCTAAACCGACCTTCTACCCAGGCATCGTTGCTGGATCGCCACAAAGAGAGGTTTTCAGACAAGGAGCTGGATATCTCGCTGTTGGATATGGATAAGCTGGTGTTTTTGGAGGGAGAGAGCACGCTCCCGAAGCTTGGTTTGCTTGATGAAGTGTATGACGAGGTGAGGATACGTTTTTCCAGTCTAAACCTTGCATACACTTACCTATCTTTTGCTTCTCCTAGCTCAAAAGGAACTTGACACTAATCATCCACAATGCATGGAGGCTGGACTTTAACCTCTCCTCTCGTCGTTCGAGACGCATGTCCGCGGGGTCCGTAATCTCATCGACTTGGCACGATCCAGTCTACATGCCACCTCGCTACGGTTTCTTTTCACTTCAACCATCTCTTCAGCGCAGTCTTGGGATGCCATGGAGAAGGGACCGTACCCTGAGGAAGTTATAACAGACGCATCGTATGCGGTAGGTACCGGGTATGGGGAGGGGAAGTACGTTTCGGAAAGGGTGGGGTTTCTCGGTTATAGTATTCCTGTTCTGACGACTAATTAAATATTTTCCTCATGCAGATTCTGCTTAAAAGCAGTCTCCACACTGCCTCCTTCCGGATCGGCCAAATTAGTGGAGGAGCTCCCAATGGTGCTTGGGCGACAAGCGATTGGTTCCCGATGATTGTGAAATCGTCTTTGGACCCGAGAATGAATATGTTACCTGATGCACGGGGAGTGAGTATCCCTAACGCACTTGTTGATGGTGTTGTTAATTTGGTTATTCTCCGTAGGTCATTTCCTGGATCCCCATGGACGCAGTAGCTGAAGCTATCATCGATGTTGGACTTTCATCCGAAATGGCACCTCCTGCCATCAACCTTGTACACCCGCATCCGATACCTTATTCTCAAATGATACGCGACCTGCGGGAGGCAGTGGTTAAAGGAAAGCAACTTGACGCTGACGCCAATGCATCGCCGCTGTCAGTGGTTCCTTTTCGGACGTGGGTTGAGGCTTTGGAGAGGGTTTCAGCGGAGGTTACCGAGGGGTTGGTAAGTTCCTCTCCCACCCCAGATTAGGCTATCATGCTAACGACTTGAGTGCGTAGCCTGCAGCAAAAATCATCGACTTTCTCCGAGGTATGGCACAGGCGGATGAGTATATCCGAGTCGCTCAAGACCAGAATCTAAAGAACGACATTGATGATACGGAAGCTGTCGGGCTAACGCCTCTGGTGACGAATAATATCCAGCGCATCAGTGCGAGAATCGCCGATTTGAAGCCTATTGGTGCTGGAGATGTTGAGCTTTGGGTGAGGTATTGGATGAGGGCGGGGCTATAGATGTGGTCAGGCAGGATGGTTCGGGTGGTGAACACATGTAATGTAATCATGATACAGAGGAGAAGTAATTGTAGGATATGCAGCAAGCTCGGTTTTCAGTAGTATAAATGTTATCGTAGAGTAGAATAGGAAAGAAAAACATTTCAAATCCGAATCTGTCGTTTCGTTGCGAATCTTGTTGTAGTCTAAGTAAGTACAGTGATTTTGAGTCGGTTCCGGGGTCTATGATAGCGAGGCGATAACTGCGGTCGAAAGCTAAGCAGGAAAGGCAACTGAGAATGAGGCCTGAACCCGTTCTGTAAAAATACAGCGAAGAAAACAAGTATGTAGGAAATGCAAATGAAGTGCATGCAGAAAAAGCGAGTAAGAATAATACACGAGTCATGAATACATTCCGTAGTGCAAGCAAAGGAAACAAGCGAATGAGAATACAAACCGGTCGTGAATCCGTTCCGTTCCAGTGCCAATATTAATGTGAGTGAAGCACAATTCCGATGCCAGGTGATGTGAAAGCAAAGCAAGCGAATGTTCGTTCCGTTCCAGTGTCATTCTGTGTCATTCGAAGAGCACAATTCGAATCGTCACATCAGTAAATCGGGGGTTTGTCGACATTCAATGGTGAAATTGCCTGTTCTAATGTAACTAGACACCATCAATGCAATATCAGTAAAATATTGCAGCTTAGATTTCAATTGATGGTGATTGATTACTTTAGCGTGTCAGGAGATGTGTGACGGTAGAATATTGCCATCCGTCACTTTTATTTCAGCGGATTGCCATCAAGTATAAGCATTATCAATGCTTGCCATGCACTGAAATATATGTACTGTAAGGTATTAGATTATGATGTATGGTAATGTCTAGTCCTAGAGCCAAGAAAACCGCTTGCTCAGATTATAGGACCATTAAATTTTTCGATTTTTTTCTCTCGGTTTAATGGGGCAAATGAGGAGTGTTGAAAACGAAGTGCATTGCAAATCTATATAACACATGGGCAAGCTACAGAATGACTAAGTACAGTACAAAAACATGAGACTCGGAGACAAAAGGGAAATAGGTGAAGGAAGGATAAAGGAGAGAGATGACAGGGAATGTTGAAAAAGGTGTATTGAGGCGCATAGACTTGAATATTTCAGATTGAGAGGCTTCGACCTAGAGGCTTGAGGAGAGCAAAGCTTGAAGTTGAAGAACTTTAGGAGATATAGTAGCTTGGAGGGAAGGTTTGGGTGAAGCAAAGGGATGGTGGGGGAAAAAGAAAGAGAAGTTGAACAACTGAACATCGTGCAGGGTGACTTAAATATGCCCGGGTGACCGTTCATGCGCTTGTGTCAGCTACAATATATTTCGGGAAGTGAACCTGGGTCCGCAGAAATCGAATGGATCCAGTGCCTTGGTGAAACATTTGCCAAGATGTCTGGCTGAGCCTAACCCCGGGCCCGGGAGGCTTGATATTCTCGCCCTCAAGTACTCCTCCGAGTCAGGCTGGTCATTGAGTGAAGTCGCAGACATTAAATTAATTGGGCTGGTCTTAAATAGAGGACTCGGACTTGGAGACTCGGAACACCTGCTGCACTAAGTCCTCTCAGATTATTGCTCGTTGGCACTGAACTTCAAAGAATTGGAAAACATTGCCATAGTGAGAGGAGCTTTCGAAGAAAATACCGGAGATGGTCAGAAAAGTGGAACATGGGCAGAGAACAAAATGCATTGCAATCAAATTGTAATGCACCAGACATATTTCCTCACAGTTAGAATATATGGCATTGTCACTAAGATACAGGAAGGTGCTGGCCATCACAATGCAATATGAAGTCAAGATGGCAATACCTTGCAATATGATCTAAATATTTTGTCGAAGATGGGAATGGATAATATTCAATTGCGATTAAATTAGATGATTATTTGTATCGCCCTTTCACGTCATCCGTCAGCATACTTTTCCCGATTTACTGATGGCCAGAGATAAAAGCAAAGTACTCTGAGTCAACAACTCCCACTCGTCAGATCTTTTGGAGTCACTGAGATAGACAACTCCTCTCACATCAACCACCCATTGTCTCCAGTCTACCTAGTAATCAAATGCTTCTTGAAAGCATCACAAATGATACTGTACCATTTTGAGCACTTCATTTGGGGTGTGACCCGTGACCAACTGAACGGATTTAGATTTTGTTTGGGATTGGTAGGACCTGCAAAGATTTTACAAAAAAAATCTTAATAAATTGGGTTAGGTGCCTGCAAAAATTCGTTACTGACCGATGTGACGTGGGACAAGCTGTGACATTTTGTTTCATTGGAGGCTCTTGTGACCTGTGACCTGTGACCAACAAAGTGATTGAAATGGTACAGTAGTTCCTTTTGGATGGGAAAATTGCCAAAATCATGCACTAAAGTACACTATTTCAGACACAGTCTTGATGGAGATTCCTGGAACGGGGTTGGGAGTATACATAAGTAGTAGAGAGAACTCGAGTGAAGTAGCGCTTACCAGATCAAGCACTTTCACTTTCACTAGTTTGGTCAGCACCCGGGATGACTTAAGTTTCGGTCCCACAATATGCAAGTCTGTGTGCTTTGAGAAGACTAAGGGAGAAACTGTGTAATTTTCTATGTGCAGATTCATGGATAGTGTGATTTCTCTCCATGTTATCCTGAGGACAGCTATAAGTCCATAAGTTACAGGACAGTGAGGCCATCTGATGATTACAGGCCACACATGGCAGGCTTTGCCAAAGCCAAGAGATTCAATGGCCACAGGTTCATTTAGACTTGATATAAATAATACTACATAAATGAAGGATAATAAAAAGAGAAAACTTTACAATCAAACAGAGCAATTTGACTTTGGTAAAATGCCCATAATGTCCAGCAATATTGAAAGTGAAAGAAACAAGACTAGAAAACAACATATTTAAAGATAATTATTGAACGTATGATGATATCACTCATCATCTTGGTCATATGACGCTATCAGTCATCACTGAGGTAGTCTTACTCAGCCTCAAGTAGTATCTTAGTAAGTAGCTTTATGGACAACATCATAGGTCATGCATACAGAACATACTAGAAGGATACTACCATATATGTAATGAATACAGTACTACAGTATATAAGGACTCCAGTAGTACTGCTAATGATAATGACTTCTACTAGTCTTTTACCTCTCTCTATCTGCTCTACAAGCTTAACCACTTGGTGAGTGCTAGTCACTGCACCTCCTAGCTTATATGCTGCGCAACAATAATAAGATTGAGAACAGGTTGCAAATCTTAGCTCAGGAGACTAAGTAAATCAAGACATATCTGTTGCAAAATTGGTTTTGCGTGTCTGCAGCTAAAGCTGGTTTGATCCCATGTAAAAAGTATGAAGGGCATGACTTACTGTGCTGCTGTCAGAAAGTTCAATTTCATTCATGGTGACTCTTGGACCAGAAGGAGCAGGGAGCCTTATAGAGTTCCATTGAGTGGACTGGCTTGAACTTTGTGAAATATATTGCCTGGAATTCAACCTGTTCTAATTGTTAGGTTCTAGATGGAAATCCAACAAAATATTAAGCTCACATTGCCAACATGCTGTTCATATACACTTTGAAGATATGCAACTCTCATAAGTAATTTTAAGGACCTGGATGCTTCTGGACAAGGGGTGTGGAAAAATTTTAGCGCCCATACCATGAGGGGGAGGAGGGGGGGTCCAGATTGTTAAGAGTGAAATTCCTGAACTGGAATTTGCAAGGTAAAATGCAGTAAATAGATGTCTTCTTGCTTTTCTGTGCTTTTTGAAGCAACCCAATCACTTGGCATGGGGATGTTCAAGTTCAGAACATCATCCTTATGGTCTGTTGGAAGAAAGGACGGGAAACTGCAGAGAAGCAGTTGCAGAAAGCTGGAATCAAGCCTCCATTTGAAAAAATGGAGAGGGAGGGCAGTTATGATATCCTTTGTCCATTTGGAATGGAAAAGGTTCTTCTTGTCAATGATCTTTCAGTAGGGGAGGACAATGAAGGTGACAATGAAACTCATGATTACAATGGCCAAGTTGCACCTGTACCACCTATTTCCACAGAAAATCAGTTTCCACCCAATTCTCCCCCTCTTTCCGACTTCACTGACTCTGAGCTTGAACCCAAAATTGAAGACACCGCTGCAGAGAAAGAAAGCAAGGAGTCCAAATCTCAAAAATATTCTGCTTGGGTTGCTGATACAAGCAAAGGCACACAAACTTCAAAGATGATCCACAAGTCTAGTGTTCTTCGGATCTTCTCCAGTCCTCTTTACAGTCCGGATTCCACTGATCGTATATGGCGTGTACGTGGGTACTCAAAATACACTGAACCATCCCTTCATCTGGAAAACTACCTAAAGCCCAGGCAAAGTCCAGGTGTGCCTGGTCAGTCTCAGGGATGCCCAGGAATTTGGCCAATTCCTAGGCAACACTAGGCAACCCAAGCACCCCAGGTAGCCCAGGACTTTGGCCTAATTCTAGGGATCCTTGAGCATCTCTGAAGTTACTCAGGAAGTAGCCTCAAGCAAGCTCAAAGGTCCTCAGGATTTGGCCTAAAGTCCTAGGCTGCCCTGGTTGCTCGGGTGCCCTGGGAAACGGGCAAATTCCTAGGCTTCCTGGGCTACCCGTGGGAATCCCCGAGATGCCCTGGGATGCCCTGAAGCTAGCACAGCATTTAGTCAGCAATTTTAGTCATACAGTTGGTTGTAAGATTTTCCTGTGTAAGAGGCATACGTTAATTGTTAATTATCGGCACATACAAGTACAACATCAAGTCCATTGTATCTACCAACGTTATAGAAGCTCCAATTCCACTAGTACCTGTACCTTTGGGATATGGTAGTAAGGAAATTGTCTGGTGTGTACCTCTGTCAACGGGTGCGTCACTTGTGGCGGAGCTAGCAGAGCTATGTCTGGAATGACCTGGAACAAATGTCTGCATGCGAGCAAGCAACTCATTCGCGAAAGTTCAAGCAAGATATCATCAGGGATCCCAGGTGGAGGAAGCCAAGCACAGAAGGTACCATGAGTACCTGGGAGTACAAACTGGGCCTGGGTTTCACGTCTCTTGTTGTAAGCAAGATGAAGTAACCAACATAATCGGCAAGATTTCTTGCTAACGCCAATAGGCCAACTTCTTGAATGCTGACTTGGAGGAACATCCTAGAGTGGGAATATGAGTTGAGAATAGCTAAACTTTGGTATGAAAAGTTGGAAGTCCCACCTTTACTGTAACAATCCAGTCCATGAGTGCCGCTTCAGCATGAACCTTTGCATTCAAGGTTTTGGTAAATGACATCCCGAGCAAAAAGCAATATCAAGGTCGTTTGCAGGTTCCTGCCATTCTTGAAGCAAAGACAACACATTGTCGGCATCAAAAGCAGTAGGATTAAATGGAGCACCCCCGTAACAAAATTGGGAGAGCTTCCATTGAACTGTTTGGCTTTGAAAATAGGTTGCTTTTTTTGAAAATATACTTGCAGGAGGTTTCGCCATGCCAGGACAGTTCTCATAGCATGCAGAAGACGATCCACAGATGTTTCATGAGTCCAGAAACCTAAGGATTAATGTAGCGCCTAAATGATCACTACAAGGGACAAGACTCACGGTTATTCAAACATTGACTCCAAATTATCTTCATCACGGTCAATCAGTATCTGGTTCTACTCTCTCGTCACCATCACCACCATCAGTGTCTGGAGCTAGACTCTTGTCACCACTAGACTTCGCAGTGCGTGAGAGATACGCTAAGAGCTCTGGAAACACATGAGCGCAACAATCAAAAGTGAAAGAACTCTTCAACTTACCATTCTCAGCTAAAGCACCAACAACCCCTTCAGCAGATAAAAGATGCTTAAGCACAGGCATCATGGCTTCCAAACCCATTAATGCATAGACTATCTCACAGACCGCCTCAGGGGTTGGCGTCTTTATCTCCCTGAGCTTAGGTTTCCCTTCGCCCAGCAACTTCTTCTGCAGTGTTTCCCAAAGTGTGTAGACCACGTTAAGCCATTGGAGGGCATTGTCGGAATTGAGACAATATACAGGCTTTGAGTTGGTCTCTGAAGACGCTCGCGACGGCATATGCATCTGGATAGCGTTGTTAAAAACCTCTTTGAATGTGAAGTCTTTTGATTCCAACTCAGATTTTGCTAGGCATTTGGAAATGATATCGAATGGCAATTTACCCCAGTGTGTGGAAAAGTCTAGGACTCGCCAGCCAAGTTTTCGATAAGCACGGTGATGGATGAAGTGTTGGAAATTCTTCAGATCTTTTGAGTTCCGGGCTTCAGGGAGACATCACATCGGAACAAATCTTGAGAAGGTGCGGGCCGAAGGTAAAGTTACTGAGGAAATCATATACGTTAGCCATTCAATTGATAATGTACAACCACTTTGCGAGGTGTACTAGACAATACTAGCCCCCTCCTCCCACTCTTCGAGTAGCTCCTTGCCATGGACTCCATTCGGGATGACAGGGTCTTTTCTGCCAATTGGCACAGCCCTCTTTATTCTCTGCTGCTATCTTTACGCTCTCCTGTAGGACTGTCCATGCCCTTATCATTTCCACCCTGGCGGGGTGATGTCCTTTGAGACGTTGTCTGGATGTCTTTGGCCTTGGCCAGCATGCTGTCCAGCATTCTCAGCAAGACCAAGAATTGCACATCAGTCTGGCTAGTTTCCCCGATAATTGATTCACATTCTCTGCTCGGCGGTTAGACGCACTTGCCAATAGCAAGAAGCGTAGAGATATGAAGATAAAGCGACATGGTGGCATCCTTTCATGAGGTTCAGAAGGATGCTCTGCTTGGCCACTAAGGTAGGTAGAAAGAAGAAGAAATCCGACCTGACGACTGCCGGTGAGAGGTGGCAGGCGATTGCTGAGGGGTCTGCCATGGGAGAGGGAGAAGAGTTGTTTGGCGGTTAGTCTCACAGGTCCAGCGATCCAATCGATATGCCAAGGACTCTTTAAGGAAAAACTGATCGGCTAAAAACAGTGTCAGCCATCATTACATTAAGCCGCCGCAATCACGCTGCTCGTTACAACGATTGTTGTTCCTGGTTTGGAACTGTTTCCGTGCTTGCAGGCCCTGGAATCTTCCTACTCAAGCATAGGCTCGTCCCCACCCGCTTCCAGATGTTGATGCGCATCAACGGATCGCCGGCTACGCAACTTGGGAGCCAACTGAGCTGTCAAATGCGCATTTCAAATCTATTGAAATAGTAGGTGGCGACTGAACGGAACTGGCGTTGAGTCTATCCAGCATTGCTAATTATTGGGGTTAAATTCGTGCCACATGGAGTATCAGAAATGCAATGACAAAAGCAATAAGGGGAGGTAATAATTAATACAACATCAATGTCCAGTGTATCTACAACTTTACAAAAGCTCCAATTCCATCTAGTACCTTTGGAGATAGGGTAGTAGGGAACTTGTCTGAATTGTTACCTGGTCAAGCGGAGCGTCACTTGCGGCGGAGCTAGCAGAAACTGTGTCTGGAATGACCTGGAACAAATGTTTTGACAGGTGGCAAGCAACTCATTGCGAAGATTTCATTCAGGATTACCAGGTGAGGAAGCCAAACACATCAGAAACCCTGATGATCCCATAAGCTCTGTTACAGTTCTGTACAGCATGCAGAAGAACAACCGCAGATTTTTCCGGGAATGAGTCCTCTTTATTCTCTCCTGCATGCTGTACAGAACTGTACAGAGCTTATGGGATCATCCAGGGTTTTGCTGATGTGTGCTTGGCTTCTCCACCTGGGATCCCTGATGAAATCTTCGCAATGAGTTGCTTGCCACCTGCAAAACATTTGTTCCAGGTCATTCCAGACACAGTTTCTGCTAGCTCCGCCGCAAGTGACGCTCCGCTTGACCAGGTAAACAAATTCAGACAAGTTCCCTACTACCCTATCCCAAAGGACTAGTGGAATTGAGCTTTTGTAAAGTTGGTAGAATACACTGGACATTGATGTTGTATTAATTATTACCTCCTTATTGCTTTTTGTCATTGCATTCTGATACCATGTGGCACGAGATTAACCCCAATATCTTAGCATGCTTGAGTTAGACTCGCGGCGCCAGTTCCGTTCAGTCGCCACCTACTTATTTCAAATAGATTTGAAATGCGCTTTGACAGCTCAGTTGGCTCCCGAAGTTGCGTAGCCGGCTGACCGTTGATCGCATCAACATCTGGAAGCGGGTGGGGACGAGCCTATGCTTGAGTAGGAGATTCCAGGGCCTGCAAGCAGCGGAAACAGTTAACCAAACAGGAACAAGCATCGTTGTAACGAGCAGGTGATGCGGCGCTTAATGTAATGATGCTGACACTGTTTAGCCGATCAGTTTTTTCCTTAAAGGAGTCCTTGGCATATCCGATTGTGATCGGCTGGACCTGTGAGACTAACCGCAAGACAACTCTTCTCCCTCTCCCATGGCAGACCCTCAGCAATCGCCTGCACCTCTCACCGGCAGTCTCAGGTCGGATGTTCTTCTTCTTTCTACCTACCTTAGTGGCAAGCAGAGCATCCCTTCTGAACCTCACTGAAAGGATGCCACCATGTCGCTTTATCTTCATATCTCTACGCTTCTTGCTATTGGCAATGCGTCTAACCGCCGAGCAGAGAATGTGAATGCAATTATCGGGGAAACTAGCCAGACTGCTGTGCAATTCCTTGTCTGTGCTGAGAATGCTGGACAGCATGCTGGCAAGGCCAAAGACATCAGACAACGTCTCAAAGGACATCATCCGCAGGGTGGAAATGATAAGGGCATGGACAGTCCTACAGAGAGCGTAGAGATAGCAGCAGAGAATAAAGAGGGCTGTGCCAATGGTGCAGAAAGACCTGTCATCCCGAATGGAGTCCATGGCAAGGAGCTACTCGAAGAGTGGGAGGAGGGGGCTAGTATTGGGGCTAGTACACTCGCAAAGTGGGTTGTACATCTATCAATTGAATGGCTAACTTATATGATTCTCAGTAACTTTACCTTCGGCGCGCACCTTCAAGATTTGTTCGATGTGATTGTCTCCCTGAAGCCCGGTAACTCAAAAGATCTGAAGAATTTCCAACACTTCATCCATCACCGTGCTTATCGAAAACTTGGCTGGCGAGTCCTAGACTTTTCCACACACTGGGGTAAATTGCCATTCGATATCATTTCCAAATGCCTAGCAAAATCTGAGTTGGAATCAAAAGACTTCACATTCAAAGAGGTTTTTAACAACGCTATCCAGATGCATATGCCGTCGCGAGCGTCTTCAGAGACCAACTCAAAGCCTGTATATTGTGTCAATTCCGACAATGCCCTCCAATGGCTTAACGTGGTCTACACACTTTGGGAAACACTGCAGAAGAAGTTGCTGGGCGAAGGGAAACCTAAGCTCAGGGGAGATAAAGACGCCAACCCCTGAGCCAGTCCGCGAGATAGTCTATGCATTAATGGGTTTGGAAGCCATGATGCCTGTGCTTAAGCATCTTTTATCTGCTGAAGGGGTTGTTGGTGCTTTAGCTGAGAATGGTAAGTTGAAGAGTTCTTTCACTTTTGATTGTTGCGCTCATGTGTTTCCAGAGCTCTTAGTGTATCTCTCACGCACTGCGAAGTCTAGTGGTGACAAGAGTCTAGCTCCAGACACTGATGGTGGTGATGGTGACGAGAGAGTAGAACCAGATACTGATGACCGTGATGAAGATAATTTGGAGTCAATGTTGAATAACCGTGAGTCTTGTCCCTTGTAGTGATCATTAGGCGCTACATTAATCCTTAGGTTTCTGGACTCATGAAACATCTGTGGATCGTCTTCTGCATGCTATGAGAACTGTCCTGGCATGGCGAACCTCCTGCAAGTATATTTTCAAAAAAGCAACCTATTTTCAAAGCCAAACAGTTCAATGGAAGCTCTCCCAATTTTGTTACGGGGGTGCTCCATTTAATCCTACTGCTTTTGATGCCGACAATGTGTTGTCTTTGCTTCAAGAATGGCAGGAACCTGCAAACGACCTTGATATTGCTTTTGCTCGGGATGTCATTTACCAAACCTTGAATGCAAAGGTTCATGCTGAAGCGGCACTCATGGACTGGATTGTTACAGTAAAGGTGGGACTTCCAACTTTTCATACCAAGTTTAGCTATTCTCAACTCATATTCCCACTCTAGGATGTTCCTCCAAGTCAGCATTCAAGAAGTTGGCCTATTGGCGTTAGCAAGAAATCTTGCCGATTATGTTGGTTACTTCATCTTGCTTACAACAAGAGACGTGAAACCCAGGCCCAGTTTGTACTCCCAGGTACTCATGGTACCTTCTGTGCTTGGCTTCCTCCACCTGGGATCCCTGATGATATCTTGCTTGAACTTTGCGATGAGTTGCTTGCCGCATGCAAGACATTTGTTCCAGGTCATTCCAGACATAGCTCTGCTAGCTCCGCCACAAGTGATGCACCCGTTGAAGAGGTAACACCAGACAATTTCCTTACTACCATATCCCAAAGGTACAGGTACTAGTGGAATTGGAGCTTCTATAACGTTGGTAGATACAATGGACTTGATGTTGTACTTGTATGTGCCGAATAATTTAACAATTAACGTATGCCTCTTACACAGGAAAATCTTACAACCAACTGTATGACTAAAATTGCTGACTAAATGCTGTGCTAGCTTCAGGGCATCCCAGGGCATCTCGGGGATTCCCACGGGTAGCCCAGGAAGCCTAGGAATTTGCCCGTTTCCCAGGGCACCCGAGCAACCAGGGCAGCCTAGGACTTTAGCCAAATCCTGAGGACCTTTGAGCTTGCTTGAGGCTACTTCCTGAGTAACTTCAGAGATGCTCAAGGATCCCTAGAATTAGGCCAAAGTCCTGGGCTACCTGGGGTGCTTGGGTTGCCTAGTGTTGCCTAGGAATTGGCCAAATTCCTGGGCATCCCTGAGACTGACCAGGCACACCTGGACTTGCCTGGGCTTTAGGTAGTTTTCCAGATGAAGGGATGGTTCAGTGTATTTTGAGTACCCACGTACACGCCATATACGATCAGTGGAATCCGGACTGTAAAGAGGACTGGAGAAGATCCGAAGAACACTAGACTTGTGGATCATCTTTGAAGTTTGTGTGCCTTTGCTTGTATCAGCAACCCAAGCAGAATATTTTTGAGATTTGGACTCCTTGCTTTCTTTCTCTGCAGCGGTGTCTTCAATTTTGGGTTCAAGCTCAGAGTCAGTGAAGTCGGAAAGAGGGGGAGAATTGGGTGGAAACTGATTTTCTGTGGAAATAGGTGGTACAGGTGCAACTTGGCCATTGTAATCATGAGTTTCATTGTCACCTTCATTGTCCTCCCCTACTGAAAGATCATTGACAAGAAGAACCTTTTCCATTCCAAATGGACAAAGGATATCATAACTGCCCTCCCTCTCCATTTTTTCAAATGGAGGCTTGATTCCAGCTTTCTGCAACTGCTTCTCTGCAGTTTCCCGTCCTTTCTTCCAACAGACCATAAGGATGATGTTCTGAACTTGAACATCCCCATGCCAAGTGATTGGGTTGCTTCAAAAAGCACAGAAAAAGCAAGAAGACATCTATTTCGCTGCATTTTACCTTGCAAATTCCAGTTTGGGAATTTCACTCTTAACGACCTCGGATCCCCCCTCCCCTCCCCCTCATGGTATGGGCGCTAAAATTTTTGCACACCCCTTGTCCAGAAGCATCCAGGTCCTTAAAATTACTTATGAGAGTTGCATATCTTCAAAGTGTATATGAACAGCATGTTAGCAATGTGAGCTTAAAATTTTGTTGGATTTCCATCTAGAACCTAACAATTAGAACAGGTTGAATTCCAGGCAATATCAAGGGGGACCAAAGATTTTTTATTATTACACAGGGTTGAAATTTTTTTTAATGGCCTCGAAGAGTGAACCGACCGACCCTGTGACGTGACGGTTGCCTTATTAGGGTGTCAAAGCTGTATATGATGATGTAAGTGTGACGTCTGATGTCACCATATGTCCCCTATAGGTACCGGGTACTGGTCACCTTCATTCCTATACATAACCCATACATTCCCCACTGCTCAAATAGCTCATTGAGCTTAACAAAAGTAGCAGAAACCGCATGAAAAAAACTTCAAGCCTTCAGAAGCCTAGTATTTCAACCAAATTTTAACTGAACCTCACTGACAAAAGGTTGGGTAAAATTTTTTTTAGTGGTCTCGGAGGATGAACCGACCAACCACCGGAGTGTACCGGTCCGTAATCCCGGTTCCCCCTTGGGCAATATATTTCACAAAGTTCAAGCCATTCCACTCAATGGAACTCTATAAGGATCCCTGCTCCTTCTGGTCCAAGAGTCACCGTGAATAAAATTGAACTTTCTGACAGCAGCACAGTAAGTATGCCCTTCATACTTTTTACATGGGATCAAACCAGCTTTAGCTGCAGACACGCAAAACCAATTTTGCAACAGATATGTCTTGATTCACTTAGTCTCCTGAGCCAAGATTTGCAACCTGTTCTCAATCTTATTATCTTTAAATATGTTGTTTTCTAGTCTTATTTCTTTCACTTTCAATATTGCTGGACATTATGGGCATTTTACCAAGTCAAATCGCTCTGTTTGATTGTAAATTTTTCTCTTTTTATTATCCTTCATTTATGTAGTATTATTTATATCAAGTCTAAATGAACCTGTGGCCATTGAATCTCTTGGCTTTGGCGAAGCCTGCCATGGGTGGCCTGTAATCATCAGATGGCCTCACTGTCCTGTAACTTATGGACTTATAGCTGTCCTAAGGACCTTATAACATGGAGAGAAATCACACTGTCCATGAATCTGCACATAGAAAATTAACACAGTTTCTCCCTTAGTCTTCTCAAAGCACACAGACTTGCCTATTGCGGGACCGGAAACTTAAGTCGTCTGCTGACCAAACTAGTGAAAGTGAAAGTGCTTGATCTGGTAAGCGCTACTTCACTCGAGTCCTACTTCTACTACTTATGTATACTCCCAACCCCGTCCCAGGAATTTCCATCAAGACTGTGTCCGAAATAGCTTTAGCGCGCGATTTTGGCGATTTTCCCGTCCAAAAGGAACTATTATTTGTGATGCTTTCAAGAAGCATTTGATTACTAGGTAGACTGGAGACAATGGGTGGTTGATGCGAGAGGAGTTGTCTATCTCAGGGACTCCGAAAGATCCGACGAGTGGGAGTTGTTGACTCAGAGTACTTTGCTTTTATCTCTGACGATTCGAATTGTGCTCTTCGAATGACACTGGAACGGAACGAACATTCGCTTGCTTAGCTTTCACATCACCTGGCATCGGAATTGTGCTTCACTCACATTAATATTGGCACTGGAACGGAACGGATTCACGACCGGTTTGTATTCTCATTCGCTTGTTTCCTTTGCTTGCACTACGGAATGTATTCATGACTCGTGTATTATTCTTACTCGCTTTTTCTGCATGCACTTCATTTGCATTTTCTACATACTTGTTTTCTTCGCTGTATTTTCACAGAACGGATTCAGGCCTCATTCTCAGTCGCTTTTCCTGCATAGCTTTCGACCGCAGTTATCGCCTCGCTATCATAGACCCCGGAACCGACTCAAAATCACTGTACTTACTTAGACTACAACAAGATTCGCAACGAAACGACAGATTCGGATTTGAAATGTTTTTCTTTCCTATTCTACTCTACGATAACATTTATACTACTGAAAACCGAGCTTGCTGCATATCCTACAATTACTTCTCCTCTGTATCATGATTACATTACATGTGTTCACCACCCGAACCATCCTGCCTGACCACATCTATAGCCCCGCCCTCATCCAATACCTCACCCAAAGCTCAACATCTCCAGCACCAATAGGCTTCAAATCGGCGATTCTCGCACTGATGCGCTGGATATTATTCGTCACCAGAGGCGTTAGCCCGACAGCTTCCGTATCATCAATGTCGTTCTTTAGATTCTGGTCTTGAGCGACTCGGATATACTCATCCGCCTGTGCCATACCTCGGAGAAAGTCGATGATTTTTGCTGCAGGCTACGCACTCAAGTCGTTAGCATGATAGCCTAATCTGGGGTGGGAGAGGAACTTACCAACCCCTCGGTAACCTCCGCTGAAACCCTCTCCAAAGCCTCAACCCACGTCCGAAAAGGAACCACTGACAGCGGCGATGCATTGGCGTCAGCGTCAAGTTGCTTTCCTTTAACCACTGCCTCCCGCAGGTCGCGTATCATTTGAGAATAAGGTATCGGATGCGGGTGTACAAGGTTGATGGCAGGAGGTGCCATTTCGGATGAAAGTCCAACATCGATGATAGCTTCAGCTACTGCGTCCATGGGGATCCAGGAAATGACCTACGGAGAATAACCAAATTAACAACACCATCAACAAGTGCGTTAGGGATACTCACTCCCCGTGCATCAGGTAACATATTCATTCTCGGGTCCAAAGACGATTTCACAATCATCGGGAACCAATCGCTTGTCGCCCAAGCACCATTGGGAGCTCCTCCACTAATTTGGCCGATCCGGAAGGAGGCAGTGTGGAGACTGCTTTTAAGCAGAATCTGCATGAGGAAAATATTTAATTAGTCGTCAGAACAGGAATACTATAACCGAGAAACCCCACCCTTTCCGAAACGTACTTCCCCTCCCCATACCCGGTACCTACCGCATACGATGCGTCTGTTATAACTTCCTCAGGGTACGGTCCCTTCTCCATGGACGTTA